>ML380991.1:953-26495 GCA_005239525.1 Nicotiana knightiana | reverse complement strand
ACCAGGCGTTTTGGCTCTAAGGCCTGGATAAGGCCAGGCCAGGCCTGGTTTTAGGAGGCTAACACCCCCCTAACGCCAGTGCCAGCCTGGCTTTAGAAGGCAAACGCCTGGATAAGGCCAGGGTGTTCCTTCTTCGCCTCTCAAGCGTATTTTCGACGTATTTGCATCCATTTAGCTTGGTTTCTATCTCCAATTCACCTACACATGATATAAACTCCATTAAGCACATAAAAAGTGTATTTTTATCATTAACGCACATAAAATGTAAGGCATATAACATGTTAAACTATGAATTCTAGCCTCGCATCAGATTGCAGCTTGACTGTCGGAATGAAGATGAACGGGAAGTGAGATGGGGATTGAGAGATCTTCAAATAATCAGACCAACCAGGTGAGCTCTGCAACGACTCGTCGCACGCTGCGATACTCGGCCTCGACAAAACTTAGTGAGATTGATGTTTGCTTCTTTGATTTCCACGAAATAGGAGAAGAACCAAGTGATATAAAGTAGCCACTCACAGAGCGACGAGAATCTGTACATGAACCCCAATCTGAGTTGCAAAAAGCCAACAACTCAAAAGATGAAGAGGCTGTCAGGAAAATTCCAAGACCAGGGTCGCGTAACAGATAACTTAGGACTCAAAAAGCTGCATCAAGATGAGGTTGCCGTGGGTCTTGCATATACTGGCTTAAATGCTGGACCGCGAAAGATCGATCAGGCCTCGTATGTGTTAGGTAATTGAGTTTTCCCAAAAGATGCCGATACAAAGTGGGATCTGATATGGTAGCACAAACCTTGGCATGTAGCTTGAAAGATGGATCAAGAGGAGAAGAGACAGGGCGCAGATGTAGTGAATTGAACTCTCGCAGAAGATCGAGAGTGAATTTTCTCTGAGAAAGAATAAGCCCCTGAGGTTCACGAACAACTTCCATTCCTAAGAAAAAAATGTAAGTCTCCAAGATCCTTTATTCTGAATTCTTGATCTAAAAATTCCTTTAGAGATTGTAGTTCTGAATTGTCATTACCCGTTAGAATTATATCGTCGACATAAACAACAACAATTGAGATAGAAGAGTCTGTTTTCTTGAAAAAGAGAATAATCGTTTAACGAATGAGTGAACCCTTTAAAGTTTAAGGCCGTAGTTAGCTTTGCATACCATTGCCTAGAAGCTTATCGAAGTCCATAAAGGTACTTCTTCAACCTGCAAACATGTCTAGGGGAAGGAGACATAACACCAGGAGGAAATTTCATATGCACTTACTCATTTAGATCATCGTGCAAGAATGCATTATTCACGTCTAATTGATAAATTCCCTAATTCTGTTTAACTGCTGCAGCCAGAAGGCATCTGATTGTAGTCATTTTTGCTACCGGTGAAAAAGTTTCATTGAAATCGATGCCTTCACGTTGAATATCCACCCTAACCACCAACCTTGCCTTCAATATCTCCACACTGCCATCAGATAGGTGTTTAACCTTGTAGACCCATTTGCTAGCTAGTGCCTTCTTACCAGGGGTAACTCAACTACTTCCTAAGTTTTACTGAGTTCAAGTGCTGCAATCTCCTTAGCCATGGCCTCGTTCCAACCTGAATGATGAGCAGCCTGGACATACTAATAGTTTCACAAACATTAGATATGGAGGTGAGCATATGTTGGTTGGAATTGGATAGATTACTAACATGAAGAGATTTAGGCAGAATAGGACTTAGGAAACAAGTAGTGCTCACATCTGTGAGTTGCAAAGCATTACAAATGTAATCCTTTAGGTAGGAAGGGGGATTATGTGGTCTGGTGGACAACCTGATAAGAGTATCTAACATAGAATCTGATTCAGGTGATGAAAGAATGGGAATAGAAACCTGTGAACCTGAAAAAGGTGCAGGAGAAAACTGAGAGGGTGAAGACTGATGTACAATAGGGGAGATAGGAGTAGACAAAGGTGGTTCTGGTGTGGGATTGGGACTATAGGAGGAGTTATTCTGGTGTGATAAATCTGGGAAGCTGGGGATGTCCTTGTTCTGGACAACATATGGTTAAAAAATGTGAGCAGGAGCAAAACCTTTAATCGAGGCAAATGGAAAGAACTCCTCATGGAATATTACATCTCTAGAAACAAAATGCTTCATTGTTTTAAGATTCAGCAGCTTGTAACCTTTCTTTCCATGAGGATAACCTATGAAAACACAAGGTAGAGCTCTTTCCTCAAACTTAGCTATATGATTTGAAGGGGTAGAGGCAAAACACAAACATCCAAAACATCTTAAGACAAAATAGTTTGGTTTAGTGTTGAACAGGATCTCATAGGGTGTTTTAAGATGTAGTACTTTGGAGGGGAATCTGTTTATTATGTAGGTAGCTGTTAAAAGACAATCCCCTCAATATGAGATAGGCAAATGTGACTGAAATAATAAAGCTCTAGAAGTCTCTAAAAGATGCCTATGTTTTCTTTCTACAATTCCATTTTGTTGTGGAGTTGACACACAAGTTGTTTGATGTACAATCCCCTGTGAAACAAAAAATTTAGAGTGAACATTTCCAGTACCTAATTCAAAAGCATTGTCTGACCTTATTGTTTGAACTTTAGTGTGAAATTGTCTCTCAACCATAATTAAGAAAGACCTTAGGATAGTAAAGGCATTTGACTTGTTGCTTAACAGATAGGTCCAAGTTCCTCTGCTAAAGTCATCTACAATGGTAAGAAAAAACTTGAATCCATCATATGTAGGATGTTTATAAGGTCCCCAAGTATCGATGTGAATTAACTCAAACACCACCTTAGTAGTGATAGAACTTGTGGGGAAAGGGAGTTTGGACTGTCTTGCCAAAGGACAAATAACACATGGAGTTAAAAATTTTGAACATGAAAGAACTGAAGTAGATAAAATATTCTTCATATTACTCAAAGGCATGTGGCCCAATCTATAGTGCCACAACTTTTGTTTTACATTGGAATCAGACAATGTAAAGCAAGAATTGGAAATAACACTAGGCTTTGATTGCTTGCTAGAAACTAAAGTACCACTAGACTTAGAAAAATTCTTAAAAACAGCTGCACCATGCTGCCTTGACTTAAGGATGTATAGGCCTCCAACTTCTTTACCAATCTCCAGAGGGCTCTTCACATCAGGTGCATAATTAATTCCTTGTTCCACTGCTTCAGTTAGATTGAAAGCATTGTGAGCTTGTGATGTGGGCTGGAATTTCTTCTGTTTTATAAATTTTAAATCCTCTGGGAAGCCATGTATCCTATAGCATTTATCAATGTTATGACCAGGATTCGTGCAGTATGCACATATGCTAGTGTTCTTCTTTGTGTCATAAATTGATTTCTGTCCTTTATAATCATTAGCCTTCTTTCCTAGTCCTGCATAGTTAGCTACCATAAAAGATCGTGATTCACCTGGATAAACAGGTGTAGCATGTATTTCTCTTTGCTTTTCAGATGAAAAAGATGATGAAAAAAATACTGTTTTTGGAATTGTACTAGAGCAGATCAAACCTGCTCTGATACCATGTCAAAAATAGAGAAGGAACGTAGGAAAATTTTCTTGTATTGATGATGATATTATTCTGTACAGTGCTTTGTATAAATACAGTGAAAAAGAATCTTTCAAATAACTGCCTAGTACAGGTGTCCTATTCTAATTGTACATGTTATAACAAACTAATGGATAATGATATGTATAGAAAATATTTACAGGTGTATTTTGGCATATTCTGTTTCTAGAATGATTTATATCAATAGCTGGACTCTTGTATAAAATAGAGCTGGACCTTTGCTTCAGCTGGGCCTGATACCAGATGATGCCCAATTCAGTAGAAACCCAACTCAAATAAAGAGTCCAAAAAATGAAGAAACCAACGCAGGTCCAATAACCTTTTTGAAACAAAACCAACGACACCTTCAGACCAAAGTACTTAGTTTCCACTGCCTCTGTCTTCTTCCTTGTTTTCTCTAAATAATGGAGGTCCATTCTTCTGCCTCCCTAGCCTATTCTGGGTGTTGCACCAACATAATGGAGGTGTGAATCTTAATTATTATGTGTGTTAATTTTTTTTTTTTTTCACAATCACTTAATGGCTCTAAATAGATCTGTATGATTAAGATCTATAACAACGACTTAATTTCATTAAGATGATGCTATCATCCACATTCCTTACTAACTGCCGCCTCCGCCTACCGTTATCAACTACCACCATGACCGCCATCCCCAACCATGCCCGTCACCACCCCCACCATCATCTTCCACCATAATTAACCACATACTCACTCACCTCAACTACAACTACTAACCACACATCACTATCAATAACCATAGCCGGCACCTCCCACCATTATAAACTACCACCACCCACCATCACCTTCCTAAATCACAACCACAACCACAACCACCCACCACTATTAACTATCACCACCCACCACCACCATCCTCAACCACAGTCGCTATCGTACCAATCACCACTAGCTACTATACAGAACCACTACCATCAACCAAAATCATCATTTGATTTTATATTTATTAATTTTTAACTAAAGATAAATTTAATATATTCAAATGTTCAAAAAATAAACAGTCTTAATCATTTAGTATTCAGATCTTAAAACACATGTTAATATTAAGATGTGTATTCAAATTCAGATATCTTAATTTTAATATACATCTTGATATTCAAATATATGTGTATTCAGATTGAGACGTCTTAATCTTTAAAAAAAAAGAAAAAAAAGGCATTGATAAGCCTCAACATTAACATTAATAGCCCCTTCCATTATGTAATTACTTAGCGCAACTGTTAATGGTAATAGACTAATAGTAGTGCTTCCTCCTTCCCAAATAACATGAAACTCTGCTTTTGTTCTGAGACGACACAAAATGTTTGATAATTTTATTCATTATATTATTTTATGTAAGTTCAGAAACTTTATAATAAATCTATTTAGCTAATGAAAAATTCACGCTTTGTGAAAAAAAATTATCCTCCTTTTAAATAAAGAAAAAAAAAACAGCATTTACATCTTCGTTTCTGACTGATAATTAGGGTGCAGTACTGTCCATCGTTTCCCTAAAAAAGGTAAATTAGCTTTCAGTATATACAAACTCAACCTTCAAAGATACTTTAAAATATTGATGATAATTAAGATAATGTGGCATTCTCCTTCTTTAGTATTAGAAGTGAAGGAAGATTAGAAAACAACAAATAAAATAAAATAAACAAGAGAGAAAGAGAGAGCAATAGGTAAATAAAAGAAAGGAGGGCATGCATCAGCAAGAAAAGAGAACTCCATTTACATAAAACAATAATACTAAATATTTATGTTATGATGTCAACTAAAACAGTGACAGTTCACAGAATCATGCAAATAATTGAAGTGCAAATAATGATTAATCTTGGATTCAGGTTTCATGCATCATCAACCTGAACAGTGGCAACCATCTGAGAATGTTTTTCTATGTTGTAATTATGGATAAGATTGAGAAACATATTTAGTTCTTTCAGGCATTACATCAGCTTAATCTTATTGGCTAACATATGATGGTCCGATTCAAGATTTAAACGTGGCAGCTTTTAAAGATTTTAGCATTGAACTCATTATACTTTTAAATTTATAAACTCAAATTTCATATGTATAAAATACTGAATTTAGTTAAACATATTAAATGCAGATTTTATCTTCCTTTGCTTGAGGTACACTATGGAAAGGTAGGAGGGGGTTGGGGTTGAGGTTTGGGGGGGTGGGGGGGCGCTTTGCCTCTGAGTTATATGCTAAAATGTGTTGGATTTGCAATAGCCAAAATGCAAGGCATTAGACATTTCATGAGTGATATATCCAATCACACACACTCTAATATGGGCATGACAAATCCCACTTTCTTCCCCCCCTACTATTTTTCTTTCATTATTGGAGTTCGATTCGATTTGGCTTATGATTTACAAGAATTGGTAGGGGCCAGAGAGCCTATAAGGTGAAATAACAGTTTATATAAGACTATTAAATTTTATACATTAGACAAAGAGTTAGGTAAAAAGGATATTCAGATTTATAATGGCGATCTTTAACCCTTTAACTTATGGAAGCAGTGAATCAATGGCCTCATTAATCCATTGAATTTTGGGCCGAAGGAACCCAAAATTTAGATGGGGCTGGTGATTAAAATGGACAGCCCATTGAATTTTGGGCCGAGATCCCAAGTCGAATGTACTGACCAGAGCCCAATTGATACATGGCTCAGCTCCGTGAGAAATTAAAAAATAACCAGATTAGCATCGGGTCATTCAAAAATAGCTGCAGTTTCAAAAGTAATCGAATTTAGCCTTTTTTCATTTAAAGATAATTCTAAAAGAAAACACTGCTCAAAATCCGTAAAAATATTCCAGTATAATATACTGGAGTTCCAGTATAATATACCGGTCAAATATAATATATTGGAGATTGGAGCACCGGTGCTCCAATCTCCAGTATATTATACTGGAACTTTTCCAGCATAATATGCTGGAAGTTCATATACAGGTGCACCAATCTCCATTATATTATGCTAGAACTTTCTGTGTTGAAGCAAAATAGTGGCTATTTTTCAATGACTTTGCAAACGTTGGCTATTTTTGAATGACCAGTCCGAAAACTGACTAGCCCGTATTATTTTTACTTCAGCTCCGTTTCGACAATTTGGCCTTTTATAGGGCTCTCAACTTGAGAAAATGTATGTTCTAAATTAGAATATTATGGTATGTTTGTGTTACATCTCGCGTTTTCGTACATTAAAGTTTCGTCTTCAGTTAATCGACGTAGACTCGGGGATGAGATTATCTTGAGGCTATATGCATTTATGCTATTTATAACGAGCGATAAGTAAGTGCCATGAAGGATAAAGGGTAAACGAATCAAAGAAAACGAGTCTCGTTGAAGGTTGTCGATTTGGGATAAAATACGGTCTGAACTATAATACCCGACATTTATGAACTAATGCCATACAAGGTACCCCACGACCACGATAGTAGGATACGTAAAGTATATTAAAAGTGAGTAGTATTTTAAGCAAGTTGAGATAATTCTTAATTATGTGGGTAATTAATTAATTATTGATTAATGGAGGATTAATTAGTTAAATAAGACATTAATGGATAAGTAAGACCTTGGGATAAGGCCTAAGAGGTCCAAAAACATGGCAGCCCCCCTTAAAATTAAAATGAATCTTAAAAGCCTTGCATATATGTCATATTTTGGAAGATTAAATTGGCTTAGTCACCACTTAAAGTGGGTCCACATCCATTTAAACACACTTAAAGATTTGTGACAATTTTGCTTCATTTGGTCTCTTAGATTTTCAAGAGATTCAAGTATATTGTTCTTTTATTAAGAACTCACGTTAGAATATATTGAAGGAAATCATAATATTTTCCTACCCCAATACCAAATAATACATGATGGAGCACTTGGTAGGCTTGCATTTATGTTACTGTTATAAGATTTTGCAATTATAAGGAAATACGGTGTAATCTTTCTTAAGAAAATCGGTTCAGGTATTTTAAGGCTATCCCTTCTTTCCTTTTGGCATGATCTATACGACACAAACGAAACGAGAAAATACATAACTTCCACAAATGACTCTACTCGTAGAAATTTTAGAGATGCGTATATTCTTGTTTTCCCATAAGTCTTATTATTCTATCGTCTGTTTATGGGTCTTAGAAAATACGAAAGTTGATAAAGTTTATTTCATGATATTAATTAGAGGCATAATGGTGTTATGACACTCCAAAGTATTTTATTGACGTACTTCTCATGTATTGCATTCATTTACATTGACCCATGACCAGATGTCGTTATATACGCATATATATGTATATGGGATATGGGAAAGATTACGACGTTATATACGCACCACCACCTGATCAGTTGGTATATATTGACGATTTTACCTACAATGGCCGAGATGATATGATGGGATGCCCTCAGAGGCTTGATGATGTTATGTACACCTATACTTGATGTGTGGCTAGAATTCATGGTTTAATGCATTATATGCCTTACATTTTATGTGAGTTAATGATGAAAATACACTTCGTATATGCCTAATGGAGTCTATTTCATGTGTAGGTGAATTGGAGATGGAAGCCGAGTTAAATGGATGCATAAACATAAAAAATACGCTCAAGAGCCGAAAAGGAGTGAACTGGGCTATAGCCGGGCGTTTGGGTTGTAAAGCCTGGCCTAGACAGGCGTTAGCCAGGCGTTTGAGCACTAACGCCAGGCCTGGCCAGGCGTTAGCCAGGCGTTTGGGCCCTAACGCCATGCTTGACCAGGCATTAGCCAGACATTTGGCCTGTAACGCTTGGTCCCTAGTCCGGTCCAATACGAATTTTGAAGGTTTTAAGTATTTTCCGGTTTGAATAGAAGTCTCCTACACGTTTAGGGTTTATCCCAAACATATAAATAGATCCAAAAACACAACTTTGAGGGACTTTTGCCATTGGAGAGAAGAGAAGCTTGTGGAATACTACTCAACAAAGCAAAACATTGATTTTTACATCCTTTATTCATTACTCTGTAATTTATTTATGCAAGTTATTTTGGATTTGATTATTATGAGCATGAGTAGCTAAGTTCTTTAATCTAGGGTTTTGGTGGAACTCGTTGGGGGATGAACTTATTGTGATATTAATATAGTTTTGTTGGTTGTTAATCTCTAGTTGTTCAACTACGTTCTTGTTGTAGTTAATTGAAAGGATCCTCAATTAGCTGTGCCTATTTATTATGTATCTACTTGAGAGAGAGTGCATATTTAGGTAGTTGTTTGAACAACATCACTCTCGGAGTATAGACGAAAGTCATAACCGAGGGTTTAGAAGTTGGATTAGAAATAACGATACTTCGGGTGCAATTTAAAGTGAACTGTAATGCAATCTAGCTAGCGTAACTTGAGAGAGTGCGTCTAGTAAATTATCATAATTACTTGAGAGAGATTTATGGTAGATAGAGTATTCATGATTGATAGAGACAACTAACCAAACTATAAGAAGTATCCAAGAAGGAAGTTCACCAACGGGGGAAACCACAACCTTAGACCTTTATTATAATTGTTTACACCATATTGTTAGTTAATCGTTAGTTATTAATTTTGTCAGTAGTAATAGTAAAACATCACCAATTGATATTCAAAAGTCTTGAGAAAATTGATTAAGTAAAGTTTTATTTTCTGACGGCTTGATTGATACGTAAATTCCCTGTGGGATCGACTCTGGGCATAATACCCCGGATTATATTTGCAGCGCCCGTTTAGTCTTTCTATAAGACATAGTTGAGCGTGATCAAATTTTGGCGCCATTGCCGGGGAATTAACGGTGTTATTAATTAGAGTTGGAAGAAATACAAAACACTGAAATATAGTCAATTTTCTTCAATTTTCATTTATACATTGAAAGTTTAACGTTTGCTAACTTGGTTGTACAGGTGCATTACTAGAAGCTCATTGAGAACTGGTGAAATAGTTGAAGCTTTATCAGACCCCGAGAAAGTTTTCAAGGCCCTAAACCGGGCCAACCGGAAAAGCAAACAACAACCATCAATTGAACAACTTGAACCTGACATGGAAGATCCAAATAACAGGAACAACAATGGGAATGCTGTGGTAGACCCAGTCGCTCAAATAGGGGCAAAGGCTCCTTTATATGACTGGGCACAACCTACAACAAAGAATTTGACCACTGCGATACTAGTCCCTCAAATACAGGCCGAGTCCTTCTAGATTGCAAATAATATGCTGCACTTGTTGCAGAACAAGGGACTATTCTCAGGGTCATACATCGAAGATCCCTAGCAACATTTGAAGAACTTCCTGTCAATTTCCAAAAGACAGAGGCAGCCAAACATCACTCAGGAGGCAATAAAACTGTTGTTGTTTCAATTATCAGTGAGTGGAGCTGCCCAAACTTGGCTAAACTCACTCCCCATCAATTCCATTACCACATGGGAGGAGTTAGTTAAGCAGTTCGTGAACAAGTTTCATCCACCCAACAAGACTGCACAACAAATTGATGAAATCTTAAGCTTCAGACAAAAACCAGTTGAAACATTACAGGAGACATGGGAACGATTTAAGGGAATGCTGGTTATCTGTCCACATCATGGTATTCCAAAGTAGATGTTGGGGCAGCATTTTTATATGGGTTTGGTTGATACTGTTAAGGAAAATGTTGATGCTTCAGCTGGTGGAGCATTCTTGAGAAAAACGTGGAGAGAAAGTCAAATCTTACTTGATAAAATAGCGCAGAATTCAGGATGGACAACCAGGAATGCACCCATTACTCCTGTAGTTCACTTAGTGCCATTCGATCCATCCAATAATATTGCAGAAAACGTGGCCACCTTGATAACACAGATGAACATACTAACTAAGAAGGTGGAGGAATCAGGGAAAAAATAGTAGGTACACATCGTAGATACAACCAATGGGGGATTATGCACATCTTGCATTATTCAACCATTTGGTAACCAGTGGAATGCAGAAAGCGAACACCCTCCTTATCCAGAAAACATGAATTATGTTTCAAATTATGAACACCAGAGACAAGGGGGGCAGAACTGGGGTCAGCAAGTTCAACCGTATAAACCACCTCACCAATGACAGAAAAGTGGAAATATGGGTGTCATGAGACCTCGAAGTACTGCAGCACCATATCAGAGGTCACAAGGTTATAACCATCAGAATCAACAACAAACATACTACCCTCCTCAGCATCAACAGGGGGGAAGGAAAGAAGATGGGTTCTCCAGGTTAGAAGCTATGATACAGCAGGTTATTGGGTCAAATGCTAAGATCAGCGAAAGAGTAGATGCCCATGACTCAGCCACTAAAAACATCGAGGTGCAGCTGGGGCAGATTTCAAATGCAGTTAACAATCGTCCTCACAGAACTCTACCAGCTGATACTCAGGTGAATCCAAGGGACCATGGCCCAAAGCAGCTAATGGCAGTGAGTCTCCGCAATGGCAGAGACCTGGACCTGGAACCAGAGATGAGGCAGGAAAGTAGACAGACAGATACACTGGTGCAAGTGCCTATTGAAATTGATGACTCGACTCCTTTGACCAAGGGCATAGTGCAGCCAGCTGAAGGAGAATCTAAGAAGCAAGGTGAAGCTGAGAAAGAACTTGAGGAAATCACAGAGCCAACAGTTGAGGTGGTGGTGGAAAAGGAAAAAGAATAGATAACAGGAAAGAAGAGATCACCAGCTCCATTCCCTCAAAGGCTGGAAAAATACCAGAAGGATGAGCAGTATAAGAAATTCTTGGACATGCTAAAGCAAACACATGTAAATATCCCATTGATTGATGCATTGAAGGAAATGCCTGGCTATGCTAAAATGATGAAGGACTTGATGTCCAGAAAATTTGACTTCCAAGATATGGCTACTGTCACCCTTACTCAGTCTTGTAGTGCGGTGGTGACGCGTCCTATTGCTGAAAAGTTGTCTGACCCAGGGAGTTTTACAATTCCTTGTACCATTGGCAACTTAGCTTTCGCCAAAGCTCTATGTGACTTGGGAGCCAGTATTAATCTGATGCCGCTGGCCATATATAAAAGACTGGGGATTGGTAGAGCCAGGCCCACCTCCATGCTGCTGCAACTTGCTGATAGGACGGTGAAGAGACCATCGGGTATTCTGGATGATGTGTTAGTACAAGTGGGGAAATTTGTGTTCCCTGCGGACTTTGTGATCCTAGACTGCCGAGTAGATGAGGAAATTCCCATAATCT
The DNA here is from genome assembly GCA_005239525.1 of Nicotiana knightiana. Classification (NCBI taxonomy): domain Eukaryota; kingdom Viridiplantae; phylum Streptophyta; class Magnoliopsida; order Solanales; family Solanaceae; genus Nicotiana; species Nicotiana knightiana. The sequence continues at coordinate 14,734 of ML380991.1, read as the reverse complement.
TGGGAAGGCCATTTTTGGCCACAGGCAGAACCCTCATCGATTGTGAGACTGGTGAGCTTAAGATGAGTCTCAATAATGAAGAAATCACGTTCAACGTGTAGATGTCTATGAGGCGACCAAGTGAGTTCTCCAACTGCTCTCTTATAGATGCCGTGACCGTGATCCTGGAAGAAGATGATGCATCCCTAACTGTGGGGGACCCTTTGGCTGTATGTTTGATGAACTTAGATGATATGAACGGTGAGGAGCTAGCAGAATGGGTATTAGCATTGGATGGAAAAGGGACATGGTCGAGGGCTCTTGAAATTGAACCATTACACTTGAAAAGAGAGAGAGCCCACCAGCCAAGCCCTCAGTTGAAGTACCACCCAAGTTAGAGCTGAAGCCTTTACCAGCACACCTCAGGTATGCATTTCTTGGACCTAACTCTACATTACCTGTTATTATTTCATCTGGGTTGTTATATGTGCAGGAACAACAGTCGTTACAGGTACTTTCTGAATGCAAGACTGCCATTGGCTGGACGATGGCATATATCAAAGGGATCAACCCAGCCTATTGCATGTACAAGATTCTCCTGGAAGAGGGACACAGACCTTATAGGGAACATCAAAGGCGGTTGAACCCAAATATGAAGGAAGTGGTAAAGAAAGAAGTTATAAAGTGGTTAGATGCGGGAATCATTTTCCCCATCTCTGACAGCAGCTGGGTTAGCCCAGTACAGTGTGTACCAAAGAAGGGTTGTATGACAGTGGTAAGGAATGATAAAAATGAGCTGATATCCACTAGAACCGTCATGGGCTGAAGAATAGGCATGGATTACAGAAAGTTGACCCTTGACACCCGCAAGGATCACTTCCCAACTCCCTTCATTGATCAGATGCTCGAACGGCTAGCAGGGAGGTCTCATTTTTTTTCCTTGACGGGTATTCGAGGTACAACCATATTTCTATTGCCCCGGAGGATAGGGAAAAGACCTCATTCACATGCCCTTATGGGGTATTTGCCTTCAGGAGGATGCCATTTGGTCTCTGTAATGCACCTACAACATTCCAACGGTGCATGATGGCCATTTTCACAGACATGGTGGAAGATATTGTGGAGGTCTTCATGGACGATTTCTCAGTGGTGGGAAATTCGTTTGATGAATGCCTAGAAAATTTAAACCGTGTACTAAAGAGGTGCATCAAGACGAACCTAGTGCTGAATTGGGAGAAGTGCCACTTCATGGTACAAGAAGGAATCGTCTTGGGACATTTGGTCTCGAGTAAAGGTATTAAAGTGGACAGAGCCAAAGTAGAGGTGATTGAAAAACTCCCTCCACCCACGTCAGTCAAAGCTATTCGTAGCTTCTTGGGACATGCCGGATTCTACGGCGATTCATCAAGGACTTCTCCAAAATTGCCAACCCTCTCTGTAAGTTACTAGAAAAAGATAACCCATTTGTGTTTTCTGATGATTGCAGGGTAGCTTTTGAGGAGCTAACTGGGAGCAACCGTTCGAACTCATGTGTAACGCCAGTGACTATGCTGTGGGAGCCGTGTTGGGCCAACGAAAAGATAAGGTAATGCACCCAATTTACTACGCAAGTAGCACATTGAGTGGAGCTCAGCTAAACTACACGGTAACAAAAAAAGAAATGTTGGCTGTAGTGTTTGCATTTGACAAGTTCAGGTCTTACCTGATCGGGTCGAAAGTGATCGTGTACACTGATCACGCAGCCATTCGGTATTTGGTAAAGAAAAGAGACTCTAAGACGCGCCTAATTCGTTGGGTGTTGCTTTTGCAAGAGTTTGACTTGGAGATTCGTGACCGTAAGGGAACGGAGAACCAAGTTGCTGATCATTTATCACGCCTTGAAGGTGATGAAAAGGCACATGAGTATGACAATATTCTGGAAAACTTTCCAGATGAGCAGCTGCTGGCCACAAGTGTGGGGGATGTGCCATGGTATGCAGATATTGCTAATTACCTGGCATGCGTAATCGACCCTTATGAGCTCTCCTCTGTGCAAAAGAAAAGATTTTATCGTGATAGCCGTAATTACTATTGGGATGAACCTCATTTGTTTAAAATTTGCATTGATAACATGATCCGGAGGTGCGTCCCCCAGATAAAACAATTTTCTATTTTGCAGGCTTGTCACGCAGCTCCCTATGGAGGACATTTCGGAGGAGTCCGAACAGCAGCTAAAGTGTTGAAGGCCGGGTTTTATTGGCCCACTGTGTTCAGAGATGCCCATCAATGGGTGAAGGGATGTAATGAATGCCAAAGGATGGGGAACATATCCCGTCGTCATGAGATGCCCATGAATTCGATACAAGAGGTGGAAGTGTTCGATGTGTGGGGGATAGATTTCATGGGTCCTTTTGTTAGCTCTTACGGCAATAAGTACATACTTGTTGCTGTAAATTACATGTCCAAATGGGTAGAAGCTGCAACATTCCCTACCAATGATGCACGAGTAGTGGTGGGGTTCTTAAAGAAGAATATATTCACCCGTTTTGGGACCCCAAGGGCCATTATTAGTGACGGGGGCACTCATTTCCGCAATCGTGTCTTTAAAAAGTTTCTTGCTAAATATGATGTACATCACAAGGTAGCAACCCAGTATCACCCCCAAACTAGCGGGCAAGTTGAGGTTTCCAATCGTGAAATAAAGAGTGTGCTGACCAAAACAGTTAATGCCACAAGAACTGATTGGGCGAAGAAACTTGATGATGCACTCCGGGCCTATAGACCGCATTCAAAACACCAATCGGTATGTCTCCATACAAGTTGGTATTTGGTAAGGCCTGTCACCTGCCCGTGGAATTAGAACATCGGGCTTGGTGGGCATTGAAGCAGTTGAACCTGGATCTCGATACTGCTGGAGAAAATTGAGTCAAAGAGTTAAAAGAGTTTGGAAAAGTTCAGAGGACAAACATTTGAAAGCACCAGGTTGTATAAGGAACGAATGAAGAGATTACATGATAAAAACATTGTAGACCGAGATTTCAGACCAGGGGACAAGGTATTGCTTTACAATTCAAGATTAAGACTGTTCCCGGGTAAGCTGAAGTCCCGATGGTCTGGCCCTTTTAAGGTGGTCAACGTATTTACTTATGGTGCGGTGGAAATTACTGCTGAGGATGGGTCTACCGCCTTCAAGGTCAATGGAAAACGACTAAAAACGTATGTGGGAATGAATGAAGCCAGTATAATGGCTATTGTGCATCTGGTTGAACCTAAAAGACTGAATGATCCTTAAAAACTGCGTTCATTCTGCGTCGTTCCGCGACGTTAAATCAGGCGCTTCATAGGAGGAAACCTATTGACTTGTTGTAATCGTCGTGCCACGACATTAACTAAGCCTCTTGTTGGGAGGCAACCCAATGCGTAGTTGAATCTTAGTATAGTTAGAAGTATTTTGTGTAATAATAGGTACTAACAAGCTTGCAAGTGCATTCGGGTGAAAGGAGCAGTGTGTCAGCATGACGGAAAGTGGGGACAAAGCCGGGGTCAAGCAGGCTTTAGGCCTCAAACGCCCAGCAAAAGCCAGAAGACCCCAAGCGTTAAGCCCCAAACGCCTGGCTAACTCCAGGGGGCATTAGTCGTTAAGCCTAAAACGCCTGGCTAACGCCAGGGTGATCTGGGCGTTCCAACTCTAACTCCTGGCTAACGCCAGGGTGCCTGGGAATTTTGACTATAACACACACCAAACGCTAGGTAAGTCCCCTCTTCTTATTTTTACATCTCCCCAACTCTATCTCTCAAGCAAGTTTCTACTCCCAAGCACACAACCAACACAGATTTTCTCTCATACTCACACCAAAACATATAGATTAACACACACTTCTTCACTACAACAACACCCACAACACACACAAATCTGCACAGGATTGATTTTCGTGGTGCACTTCATCCGACAAACACACATCAATCTTTGAGGTATGATTCTATTTCTATCCGTTGTTACTTCGAATTGGGTGTTACAATTATGAAAGGTGTATTCTTGATTCATGGTGATTATTTATGGGTTTATGTAGTTCATGGTCATATTGTATTGTGTTGTGAACCCCAATCCACGAAACCCTTTAGGAATGGGCTGAAATTGTGAAGCTAAGTGGTATTATGGAACCCCAAACATATTTGGGTACATGAGGCAGTCCCTCAAGTCCATAATAGCTCCCATGGAAATTGTGCTAGCCAAGTGCTCGATGTAATGACTCAATGGCAATACATATCCCATTTGGAGCCCGAGTTTTCGGGAAACAAACCACTAGTGTCATGTATCATGAACTCCATGAAATTTTAAGTGTGAAGTGGCTCACGAGAAGCTTTATGTGTCAATTGTTCATAAAATCGCCAAGGTGAAGTCTGAGTAACCTTGGCAAAGTGGGAAAGCGTATAGTACACACTTTGTGACACCCACTAACTACTGATCATTTGTGCAGGGAAAACGATGCTACCCATGAGAGCCACCGGCAAAGGAAAGGCCACGTCTTCGGCCCCAGCGAAAACCAAAGCAAAACCCCCACCACCTCAGAAGAAAAGAAAATGGGGAGATGCTACTTCCAGTATGACTGGTGAGGAAGAAATAGCTGCTGTCGCAGCTATGAGACAACAACCCATTGGCCAACGGGAATATGGTATCAACAACATACCAGCACACTCCAGGAAACGGTATGCACGCTGCAAGCCCAAACATGTTCACCCTGAAGGGGCCATTAAGGAAGGGAGTCTGAGAACAAAATTCTCAGAGATTTGGAGGAGCATCCATGAGTTGGGTTTAGGATATATGTTCATGCACAATGGTAACATCAACCTTAACCTAGTTCGGGAATTCTATGCAGGGTTTGACCCTAAGGACAAAGACGGATTGGTGCCAATTCGTGGGCATTTTGTGGATTTTTCAGCCAAAGCCATATGTGATTTTCTAGGTGTACCAAATGTTCCGGTGGAGCCTCTAGAGCAATTCATCCTCCATCCTAACTATAGATAGGTGAGGCACACACTTTGTAGGGTAGATTGCAGGGCTGCTTGGATTCAGGATAGAGCCACAAATCGCCATAAAAGGTTCCCCAAGAAGAATGAAGGCTGAAACCCAGGTGTGGCTTAAAGTGATTAATGCACGGATACTACCGTGCACCCATGATACCTTAATCAGACAAGAGAGGATTTGTGTGCTCTAATTCCTCATGATGGGGCAGAGAGTGAATGTGGGCTATCTGATGTGCTATCAAAGGGGGTTGGTGCGTTCCAGAAATAGAATTGATCGAATACCATTCCCAAATTTCCTGACTCAGTTCCTGCTAAATGAACTGATGAGATACCCGCTCAATGCTCATGCTCAATAGATGATTGGAGCAGGTGAGGGATACAGGCTCCCAGATGATGAGGATATCAACACACCTGATGACTCTAATGCAGAGCCGATGCGCTCAGATGAGGAAGATGATGGAGAAGATGAGTTTGAGAAGGAATGGAGAGCATCCGATGATGAAGACGCTGAATGATCAGGGAGTTTCTTGCACATTTCTTTTATTTCTTATTTTTGTCTTTATATGATGCACTGAGGACATTGCATGGATTAAGTGTGGGTTGTTGTACATATGTATTGTGGAATTGTACCGTATGTGATTTCTTGTTGTAGTTTTGTACTCATGATAGTAAATGATTTTTCTTTTAAGTTTTTGTAGTTTTTTTTCTGCAGTCTTTTGATTTTAGATACAACTAAAAAGAAAAAATTAAAAAAAAGAATATGTATTTTTGTGGACTTTGCCCGACGATGGATCTCCTAGACCGTTCTCTTGAGGGAAGTAAGTCTAAAGAAAATACCAAAAAAAGATTTTTTGTTTTAGGTAGTGTAGTAATTCCCCCTTGGTTTTTCTTTGGACCACGGTTCTTTTCCAAGGGTTTTTAATTGAACCGGGTGTAGGTAGTTTTTAATTTTTAGGAGTAGTAACCACATGGTTGAGAAATTAATTGCAGCAATATCTCAGAACTTTGTGATGCCTTGAGAATAGTCAGTACTTTGGTTGTGACGCTTAGGCTCAATTTTTTAACTCCAGGATAAATATCTTAATCATGGATTCTTAAATTTGCTTAACTGCTTTGACTGGAGTGTCGTGATAGATCCAATCCTGAGTGAGTTATGTGCCATGTGTGTGTGAGGTTTGTATGTTATTCTGTGCATTGCATTTGATGTCTAGAACTTGCCCCGTGTGCAAAGCGAAATAGTAGTTTTGTTCAGTCTTGGAAGTGATATAGGTGTTTCTTTGTGAGCCAGATATGTATATTTTACCCACCTAATTGTTATGTATCGTAGTTAACCCCGTTGAACCTATAATCCTGTTTCTTTGGCAACCACATTACAAGCCATATCCCTTTATTTGAATCGATTATATATTTGAACCTTGTCACCTCTCGTAAGCACTAAAAATGTGATGAAATATGGAAAAATTAAAGTGTGGTGTGGTAAGTTGGTTTGTTGAGGGGAATAATTGAAATAAGGAGAAAGGTGCACTGTTTTGAAAAGTAAGAGTCACTTGAAAAAAAAATGAAAAAATATAGAAAATAATTAGTTGTACTGTTGTGAAAGAAAAATATATAATTAGTGACTCTTGATGTAAATGTGCTTAAAGAAGTATGGGGTAATATACATTGATGTGAAGGTGGAGTTTGGATTAATATAAGTTTGAGGTTGAAAGCTAAAGTATATGTATTAAAGTGCTTAGGGAGGTGTAGTCACTCTTATATCTAAATATATCCTACCTGTCTCGCATCCTACATTACAACCAAATAAAGTCCTACTTGATCCTAGACTGAATGAGCTCGATTAGTAGAGTAGTACACTACGGGCAAGCCTATGGTGCATCTTTTGTGGCATATGAATATTATTTCTGAGAGTGAGTGAATTCTTTCTATCTTGAGTTCCTAAGTGTTCTTAAATTTCATTGTGTGTGGAACTAACTCTTTGATTTGGCGAGGGCACATGATTCACGAAGGAAAGATAATGTTGTTGACCTCTATGTTAGAGTAGTGAGTGGATTGTGAATAAAGAATGGTATATGTGATTCAATTATTGAGGCGAGGATGTCCCACCTATGTGCTTAAACTATTTTAAAAATTCTTGGTATAAGGTATTAAGAGATTTGCTTAATAAGTTGTGTGCATGTGTGTAGATTGATAGATCGAGGACGAGCAAATGTTTAAGTGTGGGGTATTGATGTGTGGCTAGAATTCATGGTTTAACACATTATATGCCTTACATTTTATGTGCGTTAATGATGAAAATACACTTCGTACGTGCATAATGGAGTCTATTTGATGTGTAGGTGAATTGGAGATGGAAGCCGAGTTAAATGGATGCATAAACGTCGAAAATACGCTCAAGATTCGAAAATGAGTGAATCGGGCTATAGCCGGGCGTTTGGGCTGTAAAGCCTGGCCTAGCCAGGCGTTTGAGCCCTAATGCCAAGCCTGGCCAGGCGTTTGAGCCCTAACGCCAGGCCTGGCCAGGCGTTTGGGCCCTAATGCCAGGCTTGGCCAGGTGTTAGCCAGACGTTTGGCCTGTAACGCCTGGTCCCTAGTCCGGTCCAATTCGAATTTTGAAGGTTTTAAGTGTTTTCCGGTTTGAATAGAAGTCTCCTACACGTTTAGAGTTTATCCCAAACATATAAATAGACCCAAAAACACAACTTTGAGGGACGTTTTCCATTGGAGAGAAGAGAAGCTTGTGGAATACTACTCAACAAAGCAAAACATTGATTTTTACATCCTTTATTCATTACTCTGTAATTTATTTATGCAAGTTATTTTGGATTTGATTATTATGAGCATGAGTAGCTAAGTTCTTTAACCTAGGGTTTTGGTGGAACCCGTTGGGGGATGAACTTATTGTGATATTAATATGGTTTGGTTGGTTATTAATCTCTAGTTGTTCAACTACGTTCTTGTTGTAGTTAATTGGAAGGATCCTCAATTAGTTGTGCCTATTTATTATGTATCTACTTGAGAGAGAGTGCATATTTAGGTAGTTGTTTGAACAACATCACTCCCGGAGTATAGACGAAAGTCATAACCGAGGGTTTAGAAGTTGGATTAGAAATAACGATACTTCGGGTGCAATCTAAAGTGAACTGTAATGCAATCTAGCTAGCGTAACTTGAGAGAGTGCGTCTAGTAAATTAATGTAATTACTTGAGAGAGATTTATGGTAGATAGAGTGTTCATGATTGATAGAGACAACTAACCAAACTATAAGAAGTATCCAAGAAGGAAGTTCACCAACGGGGGAAACCATAACCTTATACCTTCATTATAATTGTTTACACCATATTGTTAGTTAATCATTAGTTATTAATTTTGTCAGTAGAAATAGTAAAACATCACCAATTGATATTCAAAAGTCTTGAGAAAATTGATTAAGTAAAGTTTTGTATTCTGACGGCTTGATTGATACGTAAATTTCCTGTGGGATCGACTCTGGGCATAATACCCCAGATTATATTTGCAGCGCCCGTTTAGTCTTTCTATAAGACATAGTTGAGCGTGATCAATACCTATGCATGACACGACATTTACACGAACGTGCATAACATTATAAATGTTTCAGGATTTACAAAGTTATTTAGACTTACATGCGAAATTCTTTATTCCATGTTTCATCTATGTCTTTTATGTATCGATTTTCATGCCTTACATACCCAGTACATTATTCATACTGACACCCTATTTTTCGAGGCCTGCGTTTCATGCCCGCAGGTGCAGGTAGATAAGTTGACGATCCCCCTCATTAGGATCCTTGATCAGCGAGAGTTGGTGTGCTCTATTTGATCTGGAGCTGCTTTTGACCTTAGTAAGATATGTTTGTATACATATATGGGCATGACGGGGCTCAGTCCCGTCCTTGTACAGTTGTATATTCTAATAGAGGCCTGTAGATAATAATGTATAGTTGGATATTATGTGGCCTTGTCGGCTTCCAGTTTTGGGTATATTGTTATCTATAGCAGCCTTGCCGGCTCGCCCCATTGTATTCCTCATGTATATGTACATATGTCTTTTGGACAGATTTTCCTCACGTATATTATTCATGTTTATATCTTAGACGTATGCTTAAGGATGTTCGACATGTAGGACTCGAACACCCGTCGCAGCGTATCAGTATGGGTCGTGACAGTTTGATTTAGATAATATATTACAAATTAAAATATTATAGTATGATCAGTTTGAATACAATAGTTGTATTTAGAAAATTACGAAATATTTGGTTTGAATATGTATTCTTAATTACAAACTTATGGTATGTTTGATTTGGGTTTTGTATTCCAAATCAGAATATCGTAGGATGTTTTGTTTGAATACTATCAAATCCCTATTCTTATCGAAGAGAAGGAACGAGAAAAATCGAAATATTCCTACTCGAACAAGAAGTGTCGTCAGCCTTCCTACACGCATGCGTCCGCCAGAATGCCTCCTTGGTTCGGGACGAAGCCAAGTCGATACATACGATAGGCGAAGGAAAGACCCCCATTCTATAGCGCATTTTGTGGGATTTAGGATGGAATCGAATAGCGAATGCTACCCTATAAGGATAGACATAATGCTTTAACCTTCCCAACAGGTAAATTCGTAGGCGTCTATTCTAAATTAAAATATCATGGCATGTGGTTTGAATATTGTATTTCAAATTAGAATATTGAACTATGTTTACTTTGACTATTATATTTTAAATTAGAATGTTATGGTATATTTGATTTTGATGGAAACTGTATCCCAAATTAGAATATCGGGGCATGTTTAGTTTGAATATTGTATTTCAAATTAGAATTTTATGGTATGTTTAGCTTGAATATTGTTAGAATAATTTGGTATATTTGGTTTGGATATTGTAATCCAAATTATAATATTATAGTATATTTAGTTTGGACATTGTATTTCAATTTAGAATATTGTCATATATTCGGTTTGGATGGTATTCCAAATAACAATATTGTGATATGTTTCAGAATTTTGTAAAGATTTGGAGATATATAGTGTAATATTTTATGAATATTTGATGTAATTTCAAAATTAGGTATATCATAAAAGCGAGTCTTATAAATAAGTATATTATGAATCTTTTCAAAAGAAAGTAAGTTTGAAACTTTCAAACAACTTATCTAGTGGTTTTGATACAACTCAGGGAGAGCCACATCCCAAAAGCTAGCTATTAAGGTGGGAGAGCTCAAGGCTGTATAAACCCCACATCAACACAATGCAATAGCGATTTGGGACTCAAGTCTCATACCTTGCAATGGACCATAATAAACCACCACACTCCGCATCCGTCGTCGCTGTGCACTAGATATTTCTAGCCCCAGGCGAACACTGCAATACCGTCGTCACCATCCATGGCACGGTGGGCACAGAAGGCGGTGAGTGGCTCTGATACCACTGATACAACCCAGGGAGAGCCACACCCTAAAAGCTAGCTATTAAGGTAGAAGAGCCCAAGGCTATATAAACCCTAAATCAACGCATTGCAATACTGATGTGGAACTCAAGTCCCATACCTTGCAATGGACCATAACATGTTCAAAGTAATGAGCCTTGCTTTAACATAGTGTTAGTTAATTTTGTTCTCACCGTTCGAGGCGCAATAACAGTCTTTTTTACGGTAGTACTAAAGGTAAATTATGTCAACCCTTTCTTCTCCTAAACATTTATGTAGCACATCTCTTTAAACTTATCTAATTGCAAATGGTGTTTAATACTAATATGGCAGAAAATGTTCTCTAATATTTGAAGATGTAAAAATATTTTACTAGATAAGTGATACTCAAAAAGAAAATTAAAATGCTGTCCTCACTTATGAGATGAAAGTCTAATTTCTTTACTATTATTTCAACTGTTATTCATTCTCAAGTAATTCAATGAACTTTACTACTTAACTTATCGCTGAGCCATGATCAACATATCTATCTATATATATAAATCTGGGAATGAAAAAGATGATGCGGCATCTTTCATTGTGTAGGAATTCTATTTATCTTAATTCTCTTTTTTTTTTGGCTTTCTCTTTCATTTTTTCCCTTTTAATCTTTTTATAAAAGATTCACACCCCATAACTTACACCTCTTTATTGAGGGTTATGACTGAAGAGGTAACGGAACCATAAATAAAATAAAAAAAGAACGCAGTGGTTGTGTTGTATTATGGGTCGTGGGTCGCTCTATGTGGGCCGATCCGAACCGGTTAGGAGAGATAAGTGAGAGAGGTAAGGAAAGTTACCACTAGACCACAAACTCCACTAACCTAGACGTGCAGAAAAAGAGGTGAGGGGTGTGTTATCTTCCTTAACCGCTATTACTTTGCCTATTTATGTTAAGGAGAAAATACAGAATTTTGAAGCGTAAGAATTTTCTCTAACTATTTCACTACTAGAAATTCGCTAAAAACCGACTAAAATTTTTCGACCAACGTTGGTCAGTCAGAAAAAGCGACCAAAAACCGTCCAGGTTGGACAGAAACTGGAAAAAAATATATTTTATATTTATTGTAAAATAAATACTGACCAAAATTGGTCGGTAAATTGGTCAACAAGTTGACCGAGCTGGTCAGACTTGCTTAGTCAAAGAAAGTTTTGGATTACCGACCAAAGTTGGTCGGTAATGTGGACCCAATTTTTTAATTTTCATAGTTATTTTATTATTCAAATTGTTTTATAAAATATAAAGAATTAATATTTAAAATTACCGACTAACGTTGGTCGGATAATGCAGGGGAAGCATTTACCGACCAACTTTGGTCGGCGTATTTTTATTTTCGGGAAAATAACTGACCAAAGCTGGTCAGTTATTAGGTCAAACTTTTGAATCACTTTTATATTTACTATCTAAATAATATTAATGTAATCTGCTAACACTTTTGTAATACAAATAATGAATACACTAACATATACTATATATAACATGATATATATGTAGTTAAAGTAGTACAACGAAGCGTGTTATACACACAAACACATATATACTATAACAAGTTATATATATAGTTAAAGTATTACAATGAAGTGTGTGTGTGTATAGGTATAGCCGTATATATATAAGAACACAATGCGCTAGGATCACAGGGTCGGATTCTTTTATGGATAAACTTGTAAAAATCCTAATTAGTATACATAATTTATCATCAAATATATCTATTTGTAAATTGTTTCATCGACTTATAACTTACTTAGTAGCATCAATGAATATTAAGAACAAAACGTTTGACCTATATCGACTAATAGTAAAAATAAAAAGCGTCTCGACCTATATCGATTAATCTATGCCATGCATTATTAGTGATGAATGAACGAAAAATAGAAGAATTAATACTAAACATCTTTGACACACACGCGCGCGCGCGCGCGCGCACACACACACACACACATATATATATATGGATTCACAAATTAAATAAATGAAAGAAGTTATTAGTATTAAGGAAACGAGTTAAATTAATAGGTCAAACATGGTCAACCTTTAAGAAGCTATATATATACACACTAACATATACTATAACAAGCTCTATATATAGTTAAAGTATTACAGTGAAGTATTTTTTTTTGTGTGTGTATATATATATATATATATATATATATATATATATATATATATAGCCTTATATATATAAGAACACGATGCGCTAGGACCACATGGTCGAGTTCTTTTAGAGATAGAACTGTGAAGATCCTAATTAGTATATATAACTTATCATCAAATATATCTATTTGTAAATTGATTCATCGACTTATAACTTACTTAGATTCATCGATGAATATTATGTCACAACCCAAGTTCCATTATTGTCACGACCCAAATTCCCAACCTTAGGGATCGTGATGGCGCCTAACACCACACTTGCTAAGCAATCCAATATTAGAATTCGATTAACTATTTTGTATTATTTATCCATTTAGACATAATAAAATAATCTAAAGGAAATGAGTCTATTGACTTTTAATGAATGACTCCCAATATAATAAAGAGAAATAAATAATTAATTAATTAAACAGAGCCACAAAACTAATCATATAAATAAATCTAGAACTATCCCAGAGTGTGGTGTCACAATTCACGAACTACTAAAGAATACTACAAATACTGGGCTGAAAGAAATAGTACAACTATCCTGAATATAATAAAATAATTTTATAAAATAGGAGAAGACTCTCGGGATCTGCGAACGCCGACAGATATACCTCGTGTCTCTGAGTAACTGAATAGCCGCTCTAAATATCTCTACAGCTGGCCGGAACCTAGATCAGCACAAAAGAGTGCAGAGTGTAGTATCAGTACAACCGCCCATGTACTGAGTAAGTGATGCGAGACTAAATTGCATGGTTTAGCATGTGATATACCTTACATTTTATGAGCATTAATGATAAAATTACACTTGTTATGTGCTTAATGGAGTTTATTTCATGTGTAGGTGAATTGGAAATGGAAACGGAGCTAAAGGGATGCAAATACGTCAAAAATACGCAAAAGGAGACGCCCGGGCGATAGCCGGGCGTTTTCCCCATAAAGCCTGGCCCCCCTGGCGTTAGGGGGCCGTTTACCCCATAAGGCCTGGCCCCCCTGGCGTTAGGGGGGTGTTAGGGCCATAACTCCATCCCCCCCTGGCGTTAGGGGGGCGTTAGAGCCCAAACGCCAGGGGTCCCCAGTTTCGCCCAATTCCGAGTTTGACGAGTTAAATGTTTCCCGGTTGAAATAGAAGTCTCCTACACGGTTAGGATTCACCCTAAGACTATAAATAGACTCCTAAAA
>ML380989.1:1962-54120 GCA_005239525.1 Nicotiana knightiana | reverse complement strand
CATATTCATAAGAATCAATTCTAAAATAACTTGCATAATTGAACTACAAAATAATAAATAAGACCTACAAAAATAAATGTTTTCTTCACTGAGTAGTAATCCATAGGTTTTTCTTCACTTCAATGGCTTCCTCCCTTTCAAATTGTCTTTTTGGGTCTATTTATATGTTTGGGATATACCCTAAACATGTAGGAGACTTCTTTTCCAACCGGGAAACACTTAAAACTCTTCAAGACTCGGATTTGACTGGATCAGGGGCCAGACATTACAGGCCAAACGCCTGGCCAGGGCTGGCGTTTGGGCCCTGGCGCCCGGATAACGCCAGGGTGGGGCTGGCGTTTGGGCTCTGGCGCCTGGCTAACGCCATGCTGGCTGATGCACTCCTCTTCGCCTCTTGAGCGTATTTTCGATGTATTTGCATCCATTTAGCTCGGCTTCCATCTCCAATTCACCTATACATATAGACCCCATTATGCATATAAAAAGTGTATTTTTATCATTAACGCTCATAAAATGTAAGGCATATAATGTGTTAAACCATGAATTCTAGCCACACATCATGAGGTATTGCCATAGACTTAGGAGGAGTGCACCTCCACAGACTTCTCAGCCACAGCGTGCCCCGCAGTGTTCTCAGCCATAGCGTGCCCCGCCTGCCCTTGCCGAGGTTGTTGCTTCCGATTCTGTCATCACAATTATTGTCATGGTTTGTTATAGAGGTGTACCAATTCTATTCGATCTAGGATCCGCTTATTCTTATGTGCCTTTTTACTTTTGCTTCACATATGAGTGTACCTCGGGATTACCTTGAGTTTTCCTGTTTATGTTTCTACTCCTATGGGAGATTCTCTTGTTGTGGACCGCGTTTATCGGTCGGGGTTGGTTACTATACGTGGTTTTGAGACCATAGCGGATTTATTGTTACTCAGCATGGTTGATTTTGATATTATCCTGGACGGGTGGTCGCCCCATTATGCTATCCTTGATTGTTACGCCAAGACCGTAACGCTGGCTATGCCAGGTATTCTGTGTGTTGAGTGGAGTGGTACCTTAGATCACACTCCTAGTAGAGTTATATCCTTCATTAAAGCTCAGTGTATGGTTGAGAAGGGGTGTGTCGCATATTTAACTTATGTGAGAGATGTCAGTGTTGATACCCCTTCTGTTGATTTAGTTCCAGTGGTACAGGGTTATCCCGATGTGTTTCCAGCTGATCTTCCGGGCATGCCGCCCGATAGAGACATTGATTTTCGCATTTATTTGTTGCCGGGTACTCAACCCCATTTCCATTCCTATGTACCGTATGCTCCTCCTGAGTTGAGGGATCAGTTACAAGAGTTGTTTGATAAAGGTTTTATTCGACCCAGTGTTTCACCTTGGGGTGCTCATGTCTTGTTTGTGAAGAAAATTGATGGTTCTATGCGCATATGTATCGGTTATCGCCAGTTGAACAAGGTTACAGTGAAGAACCGTTATCCCTTGCCTCGTGTTGATGATCTATTTGACCATCTTCAGGATGCACATGTGTTTTCAAAGATTGATTTGCGCACAGGTTACCATCAGTTGAAGATTCGGGAGTTGGATATCCCGAAGACTGCCTTCAGGACTCGGTATGGCCACTACGAGTTTCTAGTTAGGTCGTTTGGGCTGACTAATGCACCCACAACATTTATGCATTTGATGCACAGTGTGTTCAGGCCATATCTCGACTCGTTCGTCATTGTTTTCATAGATGGTATTCTTATTTACTCCTGGGTCGGGAAGATCATGAGCAACACCTGAGGATAGTGCTTCAAACACCGAGAGAGAAGAAGTTGTATGCAAAGTTCTTAAAATGTTAGTTTTGGTTGAGTTCTATGGCATTCTTAGGCCACGTAGTATCGAGTGAGGGAATTCGGGTGGATCTGAAGAAGGTAGAGGCCGTGCACAGTTGGCCCAGGCCGTCCTCAGCTATAGAGATTTGCAGTTTTCTTGGCTTGGCGGGCTACTACCGTTGTTTTGTGGAGGGATTTTTCATCGATTGAAGCCCCTATGACTAGATTAACCCAGAAGGGTCATAAGCTCAAGACCGCTTTGACTACATCCCCAATCTTGATATTGCCTACTAGTTCAGGGTCTTATACAGTTTATTGTGACGTGTCGCAAGTCAGCCTTGGAGCGGTGTTAATGCAGGACAGTAGGGTGATTGCCTACGCCTCCAGACACTTGAAGATACATGAAAAGAATTACCCTGTCCATGACCTTGAGTTAGCTTACATTGTTCCTGCCTTCAAGATCTGGCGTCATTATTTGTACGGTGTGCCTTGTGAGATTTATATAGACCATCAGTGTTTGCAGCACTTGTTCAAGCAAAAAGATCTAAATTTGTGCCAGAGGAGGTGGTTAGAGTTGCTGAAGGATTATGACATTTCTATTATGTATCACCCGGGCAAGGCCAATGTGGTAATGGATGCCTTGAGTCGTCGGCCGAAGAGTTTGGGGAGTTTGGCGTATTTACCAACGTTAGAGATGGCCTATGGCGATGGATTTTTATTCTTTAGCCAGTCAGTTTGTGAGATTGGATCTTTCAGAGCCCAGTCGGGTCCTAGCTTGTGTGGTTTCTCGGTCTTCCTTATTCGATCGTATCATGGATCAGTAGTGTGATGACCCTCATTTACTTGTCCTCAAGGACACGATTTAGTACAGTGATGCCAGAGATGTGACCATTGGAGATGACGGGGTATTGAGGATGCAGTGTCGAATTTGTGTGCCCAATGTTTATGGGCTTCGGGAGTTGATTTTAGCACAGGCCCATAGTTCGTGGTATTCCATCCATCCGGGTGTTGCGAAGATGAATTAGGATTTGAGGCAACACTATTGGTGGAGGCGGATGAGAAAGGATATAGTTGGATATGTAGCGAGATGCCTCATCTGTCAGCATGTGAAATATGAACACCATAGACCGGGTCGGTTTCTTCAGGAGATAGAGATTCCGTAGTGGATATGGGAGAGGATTACCATGGATTTTGTAATTGGTCTCCCTCGAACTGCGAAGAAGTTCGATGCCATTAGGGTGATTCTATATCGGATGACCAAGTCCGCTCATTTTATCCCTATGTGTACCACTTATTCATTGGAGTGGTTGGCGGAGATTTATATCCGGGAGATCATTCGTCTGCATGGTATTCAAGTTTCTATTATTGCAGACAGAGGTACTCAGTTTACATCACGGTTCTGGAGGGCCGTTTAGAAGGAGTTGGGTACTCGGGTGGAGTTGAGCACATCATTTCACCCTAGACGAACGGACAGTCCGAGCGCACTATTCAGCTTCTTGAGGATATGCTCCGTGTGTGTGTGATTGAGTTTGGAGGGTCTTGGGATTAGTTCTTGCCATTGGTGGAGTTTGCATAAAACAAAAGTTATCAGTCCAGCATTCAGATGGCGCCATATGAGGCTTTATATGGTAGGAGGTGCAGATCTCCGGTGGGTTGATTTGAGCCGGGTGAGGCGAGGCTATTGGGCACAGAGCTGGTTCAGGATGCATTGCAGAAGGTCAAGGTGATTCAGGACAGACTCCATACAGCCTAGTCCAGATAGAAGAGTTACGCAGACCAATAGGTTTTTGATGTTTCATATATGGTCGGAGAGCGGGTTCTGCTTCGGGTTTCGCCTATGAAGAGCGTTATGAGATGTGGGAAGAAAGGGAATTTTAGTTTGAGATTTATTGGCCCTTTTGAGATATTGAGGCGTGTTGGGAGGTTGCTTATGAGCTTTCCTTACCTCATATCTTGGCAGGAGTTCATCCGGTATTTCATGTTTCGATGCTCTGGAGGTATCACGATGACCCGTCACACGTGTTGGATTTCAGTTCAGTCCAATGTGATGACCCGACCGGTCGTCTTAAGAATTAATGCGCCAATATCCTATTAACTGTTTTTGCCAAGTCTATTTCTGGTAAATTGAATTGCCGGGACATTCGGTTTTGATTTTCGGAGAGTTTTGGGACACTTAGTCCCTAAATGAGAGCTTAGGTGTTGGAAAGTTGCCCGTAGTTGGAACAGTGTGAAGACGGCCTCAAAATGGAAATCCGATGGTTCTGTTAGCTCCGTTAGGTGATTTCGGGGTTGGGAGCGTGTTCAGAATGCATTTTGGATGTCCGTAGCTCATTTAGGCTTTAAATGACGAAAGTTTGAATTTTTGAAGTTTCCAGTCCCGATAGCGAGTTTTTGATCCGAGGGTCGGAATGGAATTCCGGAAGTTGCAATAGCTCCGTCATGTCGTTTGGGATGTGTGTGCAAAATTTCAGTTAATTCGGACGTGTTTTGGTTAGGTTTTTTTTTTATTGAAAACGTGTTTTGATGAAATTGGAAGTTCTTAGGCTCAAATCCTTGTTTAATTCGAGATTCCGACGTTGTTTTAGGTGGTTTAAGGATTGGTACAAGTTTTAATGATGTTATGGGATACGTCCGCAGGTTTTGTTGAGGTCTCGGGGGCCTCGGCTGTGTTTCGGATGCTCAACGGGCCATTTCCTCCTATTTTTGAACTGTTGTTGCTGCTTCTGGTGTGCCTCTATCGCGTTCGCGAACTGCCCTTCGCGAAGGCTTATTTTGACCACCTAGAATTTTCCTCTTCGCGTTTGCATAATCCCTCCCGTGTTCACGAAGCCCGGCTTACTTCCCCATCGCGTTCGCGTAAGCTCTCACGTGTTCGCTTAGGGTAACTTCTGGACCTCGCTATTTTCTTCATCGCGTTCGCGTTCCAGATGTCGCGTTCGCATAGCTTCAGCAGACTAGACCTTCACGTTCGCATGATGTCCCTCGCGTTCGCGAAGGGCATTTTTTCAGCCTTCACTTTTTCTTCTTCGCGAACGCGAACCTACTTCCTCGTTGGCGATGCATTATAAGCCTGGGCAGTTATAAACAAATCAAAACCGAGGGTTAGTCATTTTTATGAAAACACAAGCTTGGGAGCTCGGACATAGGAGAAATTTTGAAGGTTTTTCAAGGGCAACTACTGGGTAACGATTCTCTACTCCCTTATGCTTAAAAGCCACTAATGTAATCACTAATTCCTCCTTAATTTCGGATTTTTGAATGAAAAATGGGTAAAACTTCATAGACCAAACTATGGGGTTTGAGTGGGTGATTGACCTCTGATTTGAGAGATTATTATATGGTTAGACTCGTTAGAGTACGAGGGTTCTGAAAATGTAAAATTTATTCGATTCCGAGATATTGGCCTGAGGGGCATTTTGGTCATTTTACCTAATTTCTCGTCTTAGCTTTGAATTAAATAGTAGAATCAGTTGCTTGAGATGTTATTTACGATATGTAATTGAAATGTATAGATTTGGGCCATTTGGAATCGGATACTCGTGGAAAACGTGTGGTTTCGAGTTGATTTTGAGTCGGTTCGAGGTAAGTGGCTTGTCTAACCTTGTGTGGGGGACCTTTCCCTTGGGATGTGATATTTGGTAATTGAATGCCTTGTACATAAGGTGACGAGCGCGTACTTGTGCTAATTGTTGAAAAATCTGGTTTTACTATTTAGACTGAGTTTCATTCTTACCTTCTTTATTCTACTTGCAATTATAGTCTATGTTAGCTTAGGAAAGCATGCCTAGTTGACCTAAATTTCCTATTTGCTTAAGTTTCTTTGATTGTACTACGTGAAGCATGTTAGAGTAGAACTACTTGTTGCCTTGTATTTTTGCACTATATTTCTAAATATCTTCTTGTTGTAGCTGCATGTTTACATTGGGACTACGGATGTGGGATTCCGGTAGCTCCCCCCCCCCCTGTTTGTTTACTTTGGTACTGCGGGTTAGATTCCCGATAGATCCCCCTGCATATTTACTTTGGGACTGCGGGTTTGATTCTCGATAGATCCCCCTGGACATATGATGGACTACGGGACGGTATCTCGGGAGATCCTTCGGATATACACATATGATGGACTACGGGACGGTATCCCGGGAGATCCTTCGGATATATACATATGATGGACTACGGGACGGTATCCTGGGAGATCCACTGGACAATTTAGAAAAGGACTACATCACGGTATCCTGGGAGATCCTCATTGTTACAATTGTTATTGAGTTGTACATATTCCGTGATTACTCCGTTCTTTGTGTTTTTGTTATTGCTTGTTTAACCTGTCTTCTTTCACTGTTGTACTCATTATTACTGTCTGTTTTCATACTGTAAATTCCTATTATATTGTTTAACCTCTGTAGGGCCCTGACCTTCCTCGTCACTACCCGGCCGAGGTTAGGCTTTGCACTTACTATGGTGTACTCATGCCCCTTCTGCGCATATTGAGAGTGTGCAGATCCAGGTACCTCCACCCAGATGCACTATCCCCGAGGTGGAGAGATCTAGTAGAGACTTCGAGGTACATCTTCCGCGTCCGCAAACGCGGATTCTCTATCTTATTGTAGCTTTAGTTGAAAGCTTTTTCCTTCCTTATAGTTGTTTAGACAATCTGGAGTTAGAGCGGTTTTTTACATTTCTATTAGCCTGTGTTTTCCCGTGAGTTTCCGGGTTTGGGGTGATATCGTTGACTTCTGCATTATTCAGTTTTATATGTCGAGCGGCATTTATATACAGCATTTCCATTATTGTTCAGTTTTTATTAATTATTCCGCAAGTTATGTTGTTTTTCCGCATTATAGGCTTACTTATAGGGACTAGGTATCATCACGACATGTTCACGGTGGGCGAACTGGGGTCGTGAAAGCCTATCATCGAACTAGGCCAACCAAAACTTCACTCAAATTATAATAAACTCACATTTACAACTTTACTATACCGATTACTTAAAAAAAACGAAGAAAAAAGAAATATAGATATTTCCAACAAGATTTATACCTTCTCAAAATAACAAAACATGTAACAGGTAGATGATACTATTTAATATGCCATCTCTATAGTGAAACCATTTTATCATTATAAAATTGGGAAAATGTCACGACCCCAAATCCTAATCGGCGGTGATGGCGCCTATCGTGGAACTAGCCTAGTCAACTACCGCATGTTCACAATTTCCTTTTAAAAATCCCCAGTAAAGTTTCTAGCATTTCACAAAGATATACAGAAATTACTGAATATAATAGGCCAATATTATACAATGCCGCCAACCCCAAAACCCGGAGCCAACATGTCATGAGCATCTAGAGAAACTAATCCAAAATAGATTATTATAATACAACACCTTCGAATAAACGCTAAATACAACAAGAAGGGAAAACAGAGATACTGCGGACGCTGAACAACTACCTCTATATCTCGCAAATCTGGCTTCGCGCGAAATAACAGGCTAATGCTCGATATCTGCTCCTAAATCTGCACACAGAGGTGCAGGGAGTAATGCGAGTACGCCAACTCATTAGTAATGAAAATAAATCAAGTCTAAGTAGCAAGAAAACACATACAATCAATACTATCAAGTCACAATATACACAGCCTTACTTTCCAATAGTATAACATAGATATACGAAATCATCATGTCTTAAAATCAACTTCAGAAAAAAAAAGACCTTTAAAGAATGCACTTTTTTAACAACTTTAAAACAAAGGATTTGGTATGCAAATGAATGTAGTAAAATCATAAGTATCCCCTCGGGCAAAAACATGTATCATAATCAGCCCCTCGGTCATGCCTCACAATCACTATGCACCTCACAATCACTCAGCACCTCACAGTCACTCATGCCTCCCAATCACTCGTCACTCAGCACTCGGTGCGCTCAATGGGGGTGTATACAGACTCCGGAGGTGCTCCTTCAGCCCAAACGCTAATATCACTCAAAACCTCACCATCACTCTTGGCCCTCGGCCACACTCAGCAGAACCACTCAAAAGGCCCCTCGAGCGAATCAGTAAAATAGGGTACTCGATCCAAAACATCATTTTTTATGCTCATGTAGTGTAAATCAGGCTGAGTTTCGAAAAACAATATGCACGATGATGCTGAGTGAAATCGTCAAAAAATAGGGAGGAAAGAAGCAGTAAAAAGCCCCTAAGGGGTCTAAACAGATCGGCACGAGGTACCAAACACGGCTTATAGCCCAAATATTTCAACAAATCTTTAGAACATAGTTTAACAATAGGTTTTGAGTAAAATAAGTAACTCGTTAGTTGCCACGGAGAGGACCTAGTCATTTCAAAAAAAGGAGTACGCGTCACATACTCGTCATACGTCATGTGCGCCATTCTAAAAAATAAGTGAGAAATATGTAGTACGGGGTTCCATACCTTAAGGTCAAGATTTATGACCATTACTTACCTCTACCGGGCCGCGACACTAGTCCGCAATGCTCTTGCCTCTCAAATTGACTCCCGATTACTCTGAATCTAGCCAAAACCAGTTTAACATCATCAATATATAACCAAGGAACACAACCCAATCGAAAACTATCAAATTACACAAAAATCTCGAAATTCAGCCAAACCCGATCCCCGAGCCCATGTCTCGGAACTCAAATTTTTTTTCACATCATTAGAAACCTCGTCCTCCCATGATTCTACTCATACCAAAATCATCACAATCGGATCACAATTGCCTACCCAAAACCTCAAAATAATTTCTATTTCTCCACTCCCTTCTTCCCAACCTTTTCCTACTCAAATCCTTAAATTTTCAAGCCTAATCCAAACAAAATAGCATAGGAACGATGTTAGTAACCAAAGAACTTACCTTTACTGAATAATCTTGAGTTTCCTTCACCAAATCGCCTTCAAGGAACTCCTCCTGCATGCAAAATGGTCAAAATAAGAAAATTTTCGCGGAGAGCCATTATATACTATTTCTGCCAATCATTTCCGCTCCTGTGGACCTTTAGCCACACCTGCGGTCCCAGGTGCGCACCTGCGGAATCTCAATTAATGGAGAAATTCCGCACCTACGACCACTCTTCTGCACCTGCGGCTTTGCAGGTGCGGCCAAAACATTGCACCTGCAGAAAAATCCTCAGCCTAGACTTTTCGCATCTGCGCTCTGCGACATCGCACCTACGACATTGCACATACGGCTTCCCTACCGCAGGTGCAGTTAACACCAGAACTTCACACCAGCAGCTATTGCTGCAATTTTCCAAGTCCAAAAACCCCGTCAATCATCTGAAATCAATCCCGAGCCCCTAGGGGCCCCAACACAACCTATAGCATTATTCCAACTTAGTCAAGCCTTCTAAACACCAAAATAACAACAAAAATCAAAATTTACATCAAATTCAAGCCTATGAACTTTTAAACTTCCAAATTTCGCCAACTACGCTGAAACCAACCAAAACACCTCGGATTGACCTGAAATTTGGCAGACATATCCAAAATGACAGTACGAGCCTGCTCCAATTTCCGGAATTGCATTCCGACCCCGATAGCCTATTTTCCACTGCCGACCGGAAATCGCCAAAAACTAACTTTCGCCAATTCAAGCCTAATTCTACACCGGTCACCACAAAAATATTCTAAACATACTCCTAAGTCCCAAATCACCTATTGAAGCTATCCGAGCAATAAAATCCACAGTCCGAGGTCGTTTATCAATAAGTCAATTCTTAGTTGACTTTGTCAACTATTAGGCAACTTTAAAAGGCTAAATGCCTAAATTCTCACCATAACAACTCCGGACCCAAAGCAGCTGACCCAACCCAACAAAAACATGCTAGCAATGTATAACAAATCCATAAATAGGGGAAACAGGGTAAATCTCATGGAACCACCGGCCGGGTCGTTACAGAAAACTACGCTCTGGTACAATGCAATATACTTCTAACTTAATATTACAGCATCAACTGAAATCTCGAAAACAACATGAAAATTAATCGTGGTACATAGTACACAAATCAAGAATTACTTTTTTTTATGTTCTGTAAAATTATATAGGAAGACTAAACCTTTGTTCTGTTGGATAATAAACCATGTTCATCATCCTCCTCACAAAATTCCCAAGAGTTTCATCCCTCCTTATCTGAAAATATGATTCTTTTTCAAATTGTTGCATTATTTTCTTGAAAAACCAATGCAATAATTCACCATCAGAAAGCAGAAAATAGAAAAAATACACAATAGCGGAGAAAGAGTCCGGGAACAGAACAGAGGCAGTGGACGCCAACGACGGAGAACTAAAGAAAATCATTACATGGTTTAGAGGTCGGAGAATTTCGTGTAAGGAGGATGAAAATAAAACCTCTTCTTGACACCATATGTGAAGAAGTAAAGGAGCAAAGAAGTGAATCATACTCGCATGGTTTTTGGATGGGTTTGAAAATGATCAATTTTTTCTTTGACTTGATATTTCAGCTGTAGAAAGTTGAGGAGAATTGTGAAGAAGAATCCTATAATTGTGAGGGAACAAGTTGGGGTACTCTAAAGTATTCTAATAAAAAACAAGTTCGGATCATAATACTTTATGTTTTAATATAAAGTATTCTATTCATCAGCAAAATAAAAAACAAAAACAAAGAAAAAAGAAATATGGATATTTTCAACAAGAACTATACCTTCTCAAAATAACCAAACATGTAACCGGTAGATGATACTATTTAATATGCCATCTATATAGTGAAACATTTTTATCATTATAAAATTGGAAAAACTACGCTTTGATACCATGCAAGATACTTCTAACTTAATATTACTTCATCAACTGAAATCTCGAAAACAACATGAAAATTAATCGTGGTACAGAGTACAGAAATCAAGAATTACTATGCCTATTTTCTGCAAAATTTCGCAGGAATACTAAACCTTTGTTCCGTTGGATAATAAACCATGTTCATCATCCTCCTCAAAAAATTCCGAGGAGTTTCATCGCTCCTTATATGAAAATATGATCCTTCTTCAAATTGTTGCATTATTTTCTTGAAAAACCAATGAAACAATTCACTATCAGAAAGCAGAAAACAAAGCAAATACACAATAGTGGAAACAGAGTTCGGGAGCAGAACAGAGGCAGTGGACGCCAACAACAGAGAACTAAAGAAAATCATAACATGTTTTATGAGATCGGAGAATTTCATGTAAGGATGATGACAAGAAAACCTATGATTAACACCATATATTAACTAGCAAAGGAGCAAAGAAGTAAATGATACTCGCATGGTTTTTGGATGGCTTTTAAAATGATCAATTTTGTCTTTGCCTTGATATTTCAGCTGTAGAATGTTGAGGAGAATTGTGAAGAAGAATCCTAGAATTGTGAGGGAACAAGTTGGGGTAATCTAAAATATTCTAATAAAAACTAAGTTGGGATCATAATACCTTATATTTTAATATAAAGTATTCTATTCATCAGTAAAATAAAAAACAAAAAACAAAGAAAAAGGAAATATAGATATTTTCAACAAGAACTATACCTTTTCAAAATAACCAAATATGTAACCGGTAGATGATACTATTTAATATACCATCTCTATAGTGCAACCTTTTTATCATTATAAAATTTGGAAAACTACGCTCTGATACCATGCAAGATACGTCTAACTTAATATTACTTCATAAAATTAAATCTCGAAAGCAATATGAAAATTAATCGTGGTACATAGGACGCAAATCAAGAATTACTCTGCTTATTTTCTGCAAAATTACATAGGAAGACTAAACCCCTGTTCCGTTGGATAATAAAACATGTTCATCATACTCCTTAGAAAATTCCGAAGAGTTTCATCCCTCCTTATCTTAAAATATGATTCTTCTTCAAATTGTTGCATTATTTTCTTGAAAAACAAATGCAACAATTCACCATCAGGAAGCAGAAAATAGAGAAAATACACAATAGGGGAGACAGAGTCCGGGAACATAACAGAGGAAGTAGACGCCAACGACAGAGAACTAAAGAAATTCATAACATGGTTTACGAGGTCGGAGAATTTCCTGTAAGGACGATGACCAGAATACCTCTTCTAAACACCATATATTAAGCAGTAAAGGAGCAAAGAAGTGAATGACACTCGCATGGTTTTTGGATGGTTTTGAAAATGATCAATTTTGTCTTTTCCTTGATATTTCAGCTGTAGAAATTTGAGGAGAATTGTAAGGAAGAATCCTAGTATTGTGTCACGATCCCAAATCCAGGCCAGTCGTGATGGCGCCTATCATGGAACTAGGCCAGCCAATACTTCACTCAAATCATAATAAATTCCCATAAAAGTTTCCTTTAAACATTTATAAACAGATAAATCTGTACTGAACATCTAAATACAACCCCCGAAAACCCGTAGTCACTAGTCATGAGCATCTACATATATACATAACTCAATGGAAATAAATTCCATAATATTAAACAAGAGAGGGAGCAGGACTGCGGACGCATGCAGCCACCTCGCAAACCTCCGAGAATCTCTGGAACAGATAGACAACTCACCCTGCCCTAACACATGAATTTGCACACAAAGTGCAGGGAGTAATGTGACTACGCCAACTAAGTAGTAATGAAAATAAGTCAAGTCTGAGAAGCAAGAAAAACATAAAATCAATGTCATCAAATTACAAGGGGAAGAACCTCCCTTTCTGACAGTATAACATAGATATGTGAAATCATCATGTCTTAAAATTATCTTCAGAAAAATCCATTAAAGAATGTATATTTTTCAACAACTTCAACCGAAAGGTTTAGTATATAAATGAAATGAATCAAATAGAGGCCCCTCGGGCAAAACATATATCATAGTCAGCCCCTCGGGAAAAACATGTATCATAATTAGCCCCTCGGGCATACCTCCCATCACTCGTAATCAGACACTCAGCACCTCACAGTCACTCATATCTCCCAATCACTCGACACTTGGAACTGGGCACTCGGCAGGTACCTGCGCTCACTGGGGGTGTATACAGACTCCGACTTCGGAAGGGCTCCTTCAGCCCAAGCGCTAATAAACAAGCCAAATCATAGAATCAATCACTCCCAGGATCTCGGCTGTCTCATATCATAAACATCCTCACAACATTGGCCCTCGGCCTCACTCATTCAGACACTCTCAACATGCCACTCAGGCCATAAATAAAACGGGGTTCTCGACCCAATTAGTATTTCATTTCAAGAAATTGTAATATCGTCAAATAGTAGTGTCAACAATTTCACAAGAAAGACTGAGTGTAAAATCATAGTTTCAAAGTAGTGAGAATATAAGTAAAATAGCCCCCAAGGGGTTAAAACAGATCGGCACTAGGCCCCAAACATGGCTTACAGCCCAAATATTACACAATTTTTTAGAACATAATTAACATAAGGTTTTGAGTAAATATGCAATTCATTAGTCGCCGCGGAGAGGACCTAGAAAGTCAGTACGCGCCACATACTCTTCATCTGACATGTGCGCCATTCTAAAAACAGTAAGAAATACGAAGTACGGGGTTTCATACCCTCAGGACAAGATTTATAGCCATTACTTACCTCTACCGGGCCACAACACTAGTCCGCTATGGTCTTTCCCCTCGAATTGGCTCCCGATTGCTCCGAATCTATCCAAAACTAGTTCAACATCATTAATATATACTCAAGGAATACAACCCAATCGAAAATTATCAATTTATACAGGAATCTCGAAATTCGGCAAAACCCGAGCCCCGGGCCCACGTCTCAGAATCCGATAAAAATTACATCAAAAGAACCCTTCTCCTCCCACGAGTCCGTACATACCAAGAACATCAAAATCGGACAACAATTGCCCACTAAAATTACCAAAAGAAATTTCCAAATCTTTCCTCCCATTTTTCCCAAATTCTCTACTTAATTCCTGAAATTGCATGGTGAAAATTAAGACAAATTCATGAAATTAAACCAAAAATGATTGAAGAACACTTACCACAAGAATCCCTCTGAAATCTCGTCCAAATCCTCCTTCTCCCGAGCTCTCTAATGGAATATTGAGTTATGGCAAAAAAACCCCGATTAGAACTTAAAATCTTTCTGCCCAGCTCATTTTTCTTCATGGCGAACGCGTCACTAGGACCGCATTCGCGTAGAAAAATCCAACAGGCCCCAACTTTAACTCTACGCGAACGCACACACACCCTTGNACCAAACACTTTATGCGAACGCGAACCCCCTTCCGCGAACGCATAGAGTAAAACTCTGTTGCAGAAACACCAGCAAACCAGCCAAGTTCCAAAACCAAAAATCGATCCGTTAAGCATTCGAAATCAATCTCGAGCTCCTCGTGGCCCCCACCAAACATACCATCACACCCCGTAGCAATATTCTAACTTAGTCGAGCCTTTGAAACACCAAAATCAACACAAAAACACCAAATTTAAATCAAATTCAAGCCTATGAATTTTGAAACTTCCAAATTTCGCCAACTACGCCGAAACCAACCGAAACACCTTCGATTGACCTGATATTTTGCAGACATATCCAAGATAACATTACGAACCTTCTCCAACTTTCGTAATTCCATTTCGACCCTGGTAGCCTATTTTCTACTGCCGACCGGAAATCACCAAAAACTAACTTTCGCCAATTCAAGCCTAATTCTTCACCGGACATTACAAAATATTCTGAACACACTCCTAAGTCCCAAATAACCTAACGAATCTATCTGAGCCATAAAATCCACATTCCGAGATTGTTTACCAATAAGTCAACTCTCAGTTGACTTTCTCAACTATTAGGCTACCTTGAGAGACTAATTGCCTCAATGCTCACCATGACCATTCTGAACCTGAACCAACCGACCCAACACACATAAATGAAGCTGAACCACATAAAATGAAGCAGAAATGGGGGAAATGGGGCTAAACTCTCGGAACGACTGGCCGGGTCGTTACATCCTCCCCCACTTAAACATACGTTCGTCCTCGAACGTTCCAAGAGTTGTTCTCCAACACTATCAAACTGCTACGCATCTTACCATGCACATATACCGGTGGTGAACCCACGTCACCTTATCCCTACAGGTCCAATAGCACATTACCGCTGAGATTTCGAAATACAAATCCTGGCCTATAAATATTAGAACCAAATTCCCACTTCTGAAATGATATATAAGATCGAAATTTCCTTAACTATAATCTAAACAAGCCTGAACATGCTGAATCAAGCCATATACGCACCCCAGATGAAATCATGTAAAACACCGCGTAGCTCAAACACTCATAGAAATAATCCTTTAACCACAATAACTGCTCAGAACAATTCGATACCGGTACACCACCTCTTATCAAGAAATGCCTCGCTCTAACACTTCCATACACTGCCGATGATGAAAGAAGCACATAGAACTAACAACCAGTCGTCCGATCAACAAGACATGAAACTCTCCCTTCCCAAACAGGAATTATAGTAGATTTCTAAGCCGACTCCCGATATTTATCCTTCCAACTATGCTGTAGAAAATTCCGTAAATATTCATTCTAGGTCCAATGACCTCCTCTCATCCATCACAACCACCCTGAAGACATGACACTAACCATTCGACACATCGATAAAATTCGAAGTCAAATTCTGTGCAACTTGGGCACTTAACAACAACTTCCCAATGTAATCAAATTGTATAAAAGATCCACATGAGAAGACTATCCTTCCATTAACAATTAACAACACCATATCATACTAACCGCCTGACACCCACCGTAAAAAAAATCAAGAACACATGAATCCGATACCAAAGGTCATTGTAAGGACCCGTAAAATTTTCTCGTTTAAAAAAATAATGCCTAACAAGTCCCCGAGTTGTTTTATTGTGGGAATCTCAGAAATAGATCTGAACTGAGTAAAAAGTATCCCGAGACTTAAAGAATATAATTTTCCAGAAAGTAAGTGTTATGCGACGCACTATGCGATCACACAACCTGTATGCGGACCGCATAATGGTCATATACCTAGGCAGAATACTTCCCCATTTGAAGTCAACTATGCGGTCCAGTATGCGATCGCATACAATTGGTTGCATACCTGGGCAGTGTGTTCTTGATTTTTCGCCCATCTTGAGGGACATTGTTCTGTCAGACCTGCGAACCGCATGTCAGGAATGCGATCGCATTCCTGACCGCATTCTTGTGTCGGGCCCTATTTTTCTAATTTTTAAAACCCGGCCCCAGTTCATTAAAACACCCCTCCCCTTCATTTTAACCATTTTCTGAACAAAATTAGAGAGAAGGGAGAGAGGGTTCTTGAGAGAGAAAGCTTCATCTTTACCAATTGGATTTTCAAAGTCACTCAGGCCTGGAAATTTCGAGTAATCATCTTCTTCTTCAATCTAACAGGTAAGAATGCCCAAACCCTTTTCATTAGTTTTCTGATTTTAAACAAAAAAAGGGACTCTCATGAATTGATTCTTGAAAATATAAGTTGGTACCTTGCATGCGTGATCATTAGTGTCCATAATCTAGCAAGAGGAAGTGGGCTGGGTAAAGTTCACAAAGAAGGGCTGGTAATCTTATAGGGTCACATAACATTCGGTAAAATGCTTTAAAGAGTTCAAATTGTATGCATGATTTCTAATTCTTAGTTGAATATGTTTAATTAGGAACTAGATTGACGGTACTAGTCTGTTTAGTGATTTTTGAGTAAAAGTTAAAAAGGGATTTCGACCCCAGGTATGTATGACTAACTTTAACCTTTGTAGAATCCTCTTGTTGGGTCCGAGCATACGATATGTGTACCTTGTTTGCAAACATGTGAATTGATTATTCAAATGTGTTGAGATATAAGATTCTATTCTCTGATTGTCCTAGTTGATTGCCGTAATACGATGGTATATGAGGTTGAGAAAAGTGTTTTGATGTGCCTATCTTATTATGTGCAAAACTCGTAAATGCTCGAGGGTATCGATATGAAAGTATGTGTTGATGAATGCAAGAAGGTTAATGTTCACAAGTGTGGGAATGTATATAATGTCTAAGGAAAACCGTGCGTGGTAAGTAATGAAAAAGAATATTGTGAAACGATGTGAATGAGTTGAACAATTATGGCAATGCCGTGTACATGAATTACTGCTTGGGGAGAATTATTGTGCCTTGGGTCCAAATATATGAATTGTGGACGTGAACTTGTGATTCCTTGAAATGATAATTCTTGTGATATAATTGTTTGTGGTTGTTGTTCTGAAATATGATTGTCAGGTGGGATCGGGTTGCGCGCCGCAACACGAAGCAATAAGCTTGATGAGATGTGAGGTAATGAGGGTGCCTAAGGTAATAAGGGCGGCCGAGGTAATAAGGATGGAATGCGATCGTTATCACTATCGAAATGAAAATCTGGGAAACTCTTGAATATGGTGATGTTGAAAGGGGAAAAGGAGAGATTGTAAAACTTGTTGATTTTGGTTGCTTCTTTCCACGTGCATTGATTGATTTGTTCTATTACTATCTCTTGTTTGTGTATTGTTTGATTTGTTCCATGTTAATTATTTGAGTATGTGCAAATTGGGTGTTCTAAATATGTTGAGGCATGATGCTCTACTCTCTGACTGTCTAGCTGAAATTCGCGTATTTGCTACTCGGAATTGTGGGAAGGTGATTTACTTGTGAATGTTTTTCCATGTGTAAGGTTGGTTAAGTACCTTAATGTGTCGGTATGAAAGATTGGTAGCGAAGCCAAGAATGTGAATATGATTAAGTTCTAAGAGATGTGAAATGATATGATAAACATGAATTGTGGTTGATTCAGTCATACTATACAGATTGTGGAAATGTTTTATTTTGACTCGTGTTTTGGTCAAAGATTTGTTGTGACTTGATATCGTATGGGTGATTGGTTGTACTGAGATTGTGTCTTTATGGTGAAATTCTCTGTGAGTACGGTGTTGTTGGAAAGGAAAAAGGGAATCTGTGGAACTTGTGATTTTGATTGTTTCTGTTCTGTGCAATGCGTGCTGATTCTATTACTGTCTCTTATCTGTGCATTGCTGATCTTAGAGTAAAGTTTGTTCATACATACTAGTACTATTCCACAATACTAACGTCCCTTTTGTCGGGAGCGCTAAATCTTTTATATGGATGTAGGTGGGTCAATAGCAGGTAGCCTAGTTCGCCGTTAGTGGTGCCTTCTCCTTATCCTTTTCAGCTATACTGGTGAGCCCCACTTCCACACGGGGCCATGTGTAGTTCATGCCATCTCCCTTTGGAGTATGTTGTGTATTGTAAGGTATAGTCGGGGCCTTGTTGCCGACAATTATTGTATATTTCCTAGTACTCTTAGAGGCTCCGTAGACACAATGTGGGTAGTGTACGTATGCATTTTGGGTAAGTAATGGTACGGTTCGGAATCGTGATCCACGTTGGTAAATGTTGAATATAGTTTATAAGTATTTGGTATCATATGTTGGTAATGATAAAAAGTGGAAATGAATTCAAGTTGTAAGTTTATGCTTAAGTTATAAATGGCTATTTCACATGAATGATGTATATTGAAATCACGGGGTAACGCGTGGGATAGGAAAGGCAAGTCAGGTTCGCTTGACTGGGGTCACCCGGTTGAGTGCCGGTCGCGTCCCTCGATTTTGGGGCGTGACAGTCATACCCCTACATAACTCCGCTACACTGTGCGATCTCATCCGACCGCTGGTCCACTTGGAATATTTTAAGACACCTCGCCCAAAAATCAATAACCATTCGTAATTTGATATCAAGTGCTCAAAGTACATTTCCAAAACCACGGGTGAAACCAGACGATACCATGCCACCCGAAATAAAAGGTATATAACCAACACGCCTCAATCCCGCAACACCCAATTACTTACCTTACTCAAACCTATCTATAAAACCCAATTAGAACTGCACCACATGTGCATATAACCAATAATCACCACTCCTCGCAACACCGAAGGGTAACTCATAGATCACTCCAGGACATGAACAAATCAATCACAATCGAATGGTTCCTTCCTCAATAATAGAAACTCAAAGCCAGCAATTCCGACCCGGTGCAGAACACGCACCCATATTAGCCTACCAGTGACCCTAAATTCACTCTGATCACCCACAACAGGTAGATAACTCACCGAAAAGTTCATAATGACATAATCATGGTACATACTAATATCCGACCAGCTCAGCTCGCATCTCCCCAGTCCATTACCACACAACATGTTGTTTAAGAGAACTCTCAGTCTCGAAATCAATGAAACATACAGATTATCATATATGATCATAACTCCACCGCACGAATACATAACACATCTCAAATACTAACTTATTCCACGAAGGATACCCCTATCATCTTCTGTTTACCAAGAAACCTTAAATATCAACAGTCGATCCATCAATAGGGCGCCGCGATACCAATGAAGTACCCTTAATTAAAACACATTGCTCTTTCTGAAATGTATACCCTCATCAAGTCGCACCCTTTAGTGATATCATCTACCTAGTCATTTGAAATTTCCCATGCCGCCTAAGATTTATGACCTTCCTTCCGGAACCAAACCGTGACATCACATATGCAAATCTCAACTCCACCCAACATACCGCACACGCCATGCCAACCTAGGAAAAATACGGGAACACCATGGTCCCTTCTGATCCACAAGCAACTATGTACCCAACTAGACAAGAACTTCCATTTGATCCCCTTTAGAAAGAAACTCACTACACGCCACAAGAAAATATACACCCTTAACCGTGGTAGAAACCACAAGGAACTATCCGAAATCCTATTTGCACAACACCAAACCATCAGGACTAAACTCTTCTATCCCAACCAAACTACGCAGACCACCAAAAATCAAAGAGCATTGCTAAGAAACACCTGAAAAACTTATCACCTTAAGAACACCCAAAGAACTAATCGTATAACTTACCATGCCTTTCCGACCTACTACCAAGTTGCCCTATTTACCCAAGTTCCTTCTGACTTACCTTCAACTTGATACTTCTCCCTACCTTAATAAACCAAAATTTAAACCACGACTCACCACACGTGACCCAAGCATAAAATCATACCGTCTAAGGCCCATAAGCGACTGAATACTCCCTCAATTTTCCCCAAATGCACCACATTAGAAAATCATACCCTAAAGAGACTTCTGCGAATCTAAAGACATTACCTTCACCTTCCTGATACCGATATGTAGAATACCACAAGTCTTGACATCCTCTAACGTAAATCTCAATCACACTGACCAATTAAACATAATCGACCTGACCCGTATAAACACTAACATACTAGGAAAGTAATCCACTCACTTGACGCCACACACAAATTCATACACTGCACACACTACACCTTTTACAATCTCCACTAAATTATTCAATAGAACCCAATTTCCCAACAAAGTACATTACATCCTATATCGAAGAAATTTCCCTTACTCGTGACATTCCCAGACCCCATGCCTGTAGGTCATAACTGATTTACCAATATACCTCGAACTGAAACCAATACCACACATAATCGTGTAATAAACTTATCAATAACGAACTCCCCCACTTGGCCCAAAGCCAAGGATCAAGACAAACAAGAATATGCCCACACATTATCACTGCCATCCGGCTGTGGTGGGATTCAACTAAATCCGCCATAAGCTTATATGACCCAAACCATCTATCACTCAAGTCAATTTCTAATCTCCAATTTCAACATATCTTTTACTGGTAGAAGGGAACTTATTACGGAACTGCATAGGGACCACACACCCTGGTACA
This sequence comes from Nicotiana knightiana, assembly GCA_005239525.1. Classification (NCBI taxonomy): domain Eukaryota; kingdom Viridiplantae; phylum Streptophyta; class Magnoliopsida; order Solanales; family Solanaceae; genus Nicotiana; species Nicotiana knightiana. The sequence continues at coordinate 33,550 of ML380989.1, read as the reverse complement.
ACCTGCAGGAGATACCCTACTCGCTTAACCTATATTGCTATCTCTCCATACCCTTCTGAAGACCAGAACTAACACACAATCACTACACCTTCCTGTATCTGAACACAACAACGCCTACCCTTGAGGCATCATAATACGCGGTAAAAACCTGAAACCGATGGCAGAAATAACTCTGGAGCGGTGGTCACAGAATTCTCGAGCTTCTGGAAGCTCTACCCACAAATGACTAACCACATGAATACCATCACTGGACACCACGTGTCCCACGAATACTACTCAACCGAGCCAAAATTCACCCTCGGAGAATTGGAATAGTGCCTTCTCTCCCTGAATCCTTATAATGACATCCTCAGATACTGAGCATGCTACTCCTGGCTGCGTGAATATACCAGTACGCCATCAATGAATACAATAACAAGGAATGCTAACACGGCCGGAACATACCGTCAATTAAATACATGAACATTACTGGGGCAAACGATCAACTCAGAAGACATCGCCAGGAACTCATAACCCAACAGAGAAATCCGCTTCACTCCAACACTACACAATATGAGAGGTATTCCAACATACTCACAACTCAGGCCATATACCAAATCGAGACAGAAATCACACACTCAATAAAGCTTACCACATTTCCAGCCAAGCCTTTCGACACATTGCACAGTCTGAACACATCTAACCATCAATTCACACCCACCACATAGGCATCTAGTAATCAATTCTCAGCAATCAAAACGCAAACGGACATACAAGTCCCAAAATTACACGTGCTCACACAACAAAAATCTCGACAATCAAGCCAGAGAATAAATACGGCCTCAAGTCCTCCAGACTGGCCCATTACCAACATGCCAAAATCACATCTCATCCATAGAAGCCACAAGCCGTCGATGCACAGCTGATACCAGGCGCTTCTAGCCGCGCTCGAATACATGGAAAGAATTCAAGAGTTACGCTCTTGGCTAAATACAATGGATTCGCACGACAAGAATTTTAAAAATGTGAGATTTTTCCTAAGGGTTCCGCAGCCTCTCGAAGATAAGTACAGATGTCTCTTTACCGATCCACAAGACTCTACTAAACCTGCTCATGACCGGTGAGTCCTATGTAACCTAGCGCTCTGATACCAAACTGTCACGACCCCAAATCCAGGCCAGTCGTGATGGCTACTATCATGGAACTAGGTCAGCCAAAACTTTACTCAAATCATAATAAATTCCCATAAAAGTTTCCTTTAAACATTTATAAACAGATAAATCTACACTGAACATTTAAGTACAACCCTCGAGAATCTGGGGTCACTGGTCATGAGCATCTACATAATTACACAACTGATCGAAAATAAATTCTATAATATTAAACAAGAGAGGGAGAATGATTGTGGACGCATGCAGCCACCTCGCAAACCTCCAAGAATCTCTGGAACAGATACACAGCTCACCCTGCCCTAACACCTGAATCTGCACACAAGGTGCCCGGAGTAATGAGAGTACGCCAACTCAGTAGTAATGAAAATAAATCAAGTCTGAGCAGCAAGAAACACATAAAATCAATGTCATCAAATCACAAGAGGCACAACCTCCCTTTCAGACAGTATAACATAGATATGCGAAATCATTATGTCTTAAAATCATCTTCAGAAAAAATCCTTTAAAGAATGTATATATTTCAACAACTTCAACCGAAAGTTTTAGTATAAAAATAAAATGAATTATATAGAGGCCAATCAGGCAAAACATATTTCACAACTCAGAGTGAAAGTAGTAAAATCATCAGTAGCCCCTTGGGCAAAACATATATTATAATCAGCCCCTCGAGCAAAACATGTATCATAATTAGCCCCTCGGGCATACCTCCGATCACTCGTAATCAGTCACTCACCACCTCACAGTAACTCAACACCTCACACTCACTCACGTCTCCTAATCACTCGTCACTCGGCATTCGATACTCGGCACATGGCACTCGGTAGGTACCTGCGCTCACTGGGGGTGTGTACAGACTCCGACTTCGGAGGGGCTTCTTCAGCACAAGCGCTAATAAACAAGCCAATTCATGGCATCAATCACTCCCAGGATCTCGACCTGTCTCATATCATAAATATCCTCACAACATTGGCCCTCGGCCTCACTCAGTCAGACGCTCTCATCATACCACTCGGGCCATAAATAAAACAGGGTTCTCGACCCAATTAGTATTTCATTTCAAGAAATCGTAATATCATCAAATAGGAGTGTCAACAATTTCACAAGAAAGAGTGAGTGTAAAATAATAGTTTCAAAGTAGTGTGAATATCAGTAAAATAACCCCAAGGGGTTAAAACAGATCGACACTATGCCCCAAACATGGCTTACAACCCAAATATTACATAATTCTTTAGAACATAATTAACATAAGGTTTTGAGTAAATATGCAACTCATTAGTCGCTGCGGAGAGGACCTAGTCCAATCCGAAAGTAAGTACGCACCACATACTCGTCATCCGACATGTGCGCCATTCTAAAAATAGTAAGAAATACGATGTCCGGGGTTTCATACCCTCAGGACAAGATTTATAGCCTTTACTTACATCTACCGAGTCACAACACTAGTCCGCTATGCTCTTGCACCTCGAATTGGCTCCCGATTGCTCTAAATCTAGCCAAAACCAGTTCAACATCATTAATATATACTCAAGGAACACAACCCAATCAAAAATTATCAATTATACAAGAATCTCGAAATTCGGCCAAACCCGAGCCCCGGGCCCACGTCTCGGAATCAGGTAAAAATTACATCACAAAAACCCTTATCCTCCCACGCATCCTTACATACCAAGAACATCAAAATCGAACCACAATTGCCCACTAAAATTACCAAAAAAAATTTCCAAATCTTTCCTCCAATATTTCCCAAATTCTCTACTTAATTCCTCAAATTGCATGGTGAAACTCAAGGCAAATTCATGAAATTAAACCAAAAATGATTGAAGAACACCTGCCACAAGAATCCCACTGAAAATCTCGTCCAAATCCTCATTCTCCCGAGCTCTCTAATGGAATATTGATTTATGAATAAAAACCACGGATTAGAACTTAAAAACTCTCTGCCCAGCTCGTTTTTCTTCATTCCGAACACGACACTAGGACAGCGTTCGCATAGAACAATCCAACAGTCCCCAAATTTAACTCTACGTGAACGCACACAAACCCCCGCATTCGCGATGGCCACCCAGCTCTACCACTCCATGTTTGCACCCCTCCGTCTGTGAAAGCATTGAACAACTGGCCCCCCATCAACCAAACACTTTATGTGAACGCGAGCCCCCTTCTGCGAACGCATAGAGTAAAACTCTGCTGCAGAAACACCAGAAACACCAGCAAACCAGCCAAGTTCCAAAACCAAAAATTGATCCGTTAAGCATCCGAAATCAATCCCGAGCCCCCCGGGGCCCCAACCAAACATACCAACACACCCCATTGCAATATTCCAGCTTAGTAGAGCCTTCGAAACACCAAAAACAACACGAGAACACCAAATTTACATCAAATTCCAGCCTATGAACTTTGAAACTTCCAAATTTCGCTAACTATGCTGAAACCAACCGAAACACCTCCGATTGACCTAAAATTTTGCAGACATATCCAGGATGACATTAAAAACCTACTCCAACTTTCGGAATTCTATTTTGACCCCGGTAGCATTTTTTCCACTGCCGATCGGAAATCACCAACAACTAACTTTCGCCACTTCAAGCCTAATTCTTCACCGGACATTACAAAAATATTCTGAACACACTCCTAAGTCCCAAATCACCTAACGAAGCTATCCGAGCCATAAAATCCGCATTCCAAGGTCCTCTACTAATAAGTCAACTCTCAGTTGACTTTCTCAACTATTAGGCTACCTTGAGAGACTAATTACGTCAATACTCACCATGACAACTTTGAACCTGAACCAACCGACCCAACACACATAAATGAAGATGAACCACACAAAATGAAACGGGGCTAAACCCTCGGAACGACCGGCCGGGCCGTTACAAATTTTGAGGGAACAAGTCGGGGTACTCTAAAGTATTCTAATAAAAAACAAGTTGGGATCATAATACTTTATAGTTTAATATAAAGTATTATACTCATCATCAAAATAAAAAAGAAAAACAAAGGAAAAAGAAATATATATATTTTCAACAAGAACTATACCTTCTCAAAATAACCAAACATGTAACCGGTAGATTATACTATTTAATATGCCATCTCTATAGTGCAACCTTTTTTTCATTATAAAATTGGGAAAAATACCCTTAGATACCATGCAAGATATGTCTAACTTAATATTACTTCCTCAACTGAAATCTCGAAAACAACATGAAAATTAATCGTGGTACAGAGTATACAAATCAAGGATGTCTCTGCTTATTTTCTGGAAGATTACATAGGAAGACTAAACCTTTGTTCCGTTGGATAATAAACCATGTTCATCATCCTCCTCAGAAAATTCCGAAGAGTTTCACCCCTCCTTATCTGAAATTATGATTCTTCTTCAAATTTTTGCATTTTTTTCTTGAAAAACCAATGCAACAATTCATCATCAGGAAACAGAAAAAGAGCAAATACACAATAGGGGAGACAGAGTCCGGGAACAGAACAGAGGCAGTGGACGCCAACGACAGAGAACTAAAGAAAATCATAACATGGTTTACGAGGTTGGAGAATTTCCTGTAAGGAGGATAACAAGAAAACCTCTGCTTAACACCATATATTAAGCAGTAAAGTAGCAAAGAAGTGAATGATACTCGCATGGTTTTTGGATGGGTTTGAAAAGGATCAATTTTGTCTTTGCCTTGATATTTCAGCTGTCGAAAGTTGAGGAGAATTGTGAAGAAGAATCATATAATTGTGAGGGAACAAGTTGGGGTACTCTAAAGTATTCTAATAAAAAACAAGTTGGGATCAAAATACTTTATGTTTTAATATAATGTATTCTATTCATCAGCAAAATAAAAAACAAAAACAAAGAAAAAAGAAATATGGATATTTTCAACAAAAACTATACCTTCTCAAAATAACCGAACATGTAACTGGTACATGATACTATTCAATATGCCATCTCTATAGTGAAACCTTTTTATCATTATAAAATTGGGAAAACTACACTCGGATACCATGCAAGATACGTCTAACTTAATATTACTTCATCAACTGAAATCTTGAAAACAATATGAAAATTAACCGTGGTACAGAGTATGCAAATCAAGAATTACTCTGTTTATTTTCTGCAAAATTACATAGGAAGACTAAACCTCTGTTCCGTTGGATAATAAATCATGTTCATCCTCCTCCTCAGAAATATTCGAAGAGTTTCATCCCTCCTTATCTGAAAATATGATTCTTCTTCAAATTGTTGCTTTATTTTTTTGAAAAACCAATGCAACATTTCACAACCAGAAAGCAGAAAAGAGAGCAAATACACAATAGGGGAGACGGAGTCCGGGAATAGAACAGAGGCAGTGGACGCCAATGATAGAGAACTAAAGAAAATCATAACATGGTTTACGAGGTCGGAGAATGTCCTGTAAGGACGATGACAAGAAAACCTATGCTTAACACCATATATTAACTAGTAAAGGAGCAAAGAAGTGAATGATACTCGCATGGTTTTTGGATGGGTTTGAAAATGATCAATTTTGTCTTTGCCTTGTTATTTTAGCTGTAGAAAGTTGGGGAGAATTGTGAAGAAGAATCCTAAAATTGTGAAGGGAACAAGTTGGCATACTCTAAAGTATTGTAATAAAAAATAAGTTGGGATCATAATACTTTATATTTTAATATAAATTATTCTATTCATCAGTAAAATAAAAAACAAAAACAAAGAAAAAATAAATATAGATATTTTCAACAAGAACTATACCTTCTAAAAATAACCAAACATGTAACCGGTAGATGATACTATTTAATATGCCATCTCTATAGTGAAACTTTTTTTTCATTATAAAATTTGGAAAACTACGCTCTGTTACCATGCAAGATACGTCTAACTTAATATTACTTCATCAACTGAAATCTCGTAAACAACATGAAAATTAATTGTGGTACAGAGTACGCAAATCAAAAATTACTCTGTTTATTTTTTGCAAATTTACATAGCAAGACTAAACCTCTGTTCCCTTGGATAATAAGCTTTCATGACCCCAAATCCTATAGCGGCCATGATGGCGCCTATCGTGGAACTAGGCTAGCCAATCAAAATCCAAGCATTTCATAAATATATAGAGTTGCTAAAATAAGTAGGCCACTAAAAAATGCCACCAACCCCAAAACCCGGAGCCAACAATTCATGAGCATCTAGAAGAATAAGCCAAAATATACTATCATAATAGAAAACCTCCGAATGAAAGCTAGATACATCAAGAAGGGAAAACAGAGATGATACGGACGCTGAACAACTACCTCTATGTCCCGAAAATCCGGCTCCGCGCGGAATAACTGGCTAACGCTCGATGTCTGCACCTGAATCTGAACACAGAGGCGCAGGGAGTAATGTGAGTATGCCAACTCAGTAGTAATGAAAATAAATCAAGTCTAACCGGCAAGAAAGCACGTAAAATTAATGTCATCAAATCACCAGAGGCACAACCTTACTTTCTAATAATATGACATAGATATATGAAGAACGTCATGCCTTAAAACCAACTTCAGAAAAAAACCTTTGAAAATGTATATTGTTCAACAACTTCAACCGAAAGGTTTAGTATAGAAATGAAATGAATCATATAGAGGCCCCTCAGCCAAAACATATTTCATAAGCTCAGAGTGAAAGTAGTAAAATCATCAGTAGCCCCTCGGACAAAACAAATATCATAAGCATCCCCTCGGGCATGCCTCACAGTCACTCATAATCAGCCCCTCGAGCATACCTCACCATCACTTGTAATCAATCCATTAGCACCTCACAATCACTCAACACCTCACAGTCACTCATTCCTCCCAATCACTCGTCACTCAGCACTCGACATTCGGTAGGTACCTACGCTCACTGGGGGTGTGTACAGACTTCGACTCCGGAGGGGCTCCTTCAGCCCAAGCGCTAATAAATAAACCAAATCATGGCATCAATAAATCCCAGGCACTCGACCTCTCTCATATCATAACATCCTCACAATATTTCATTTCAAGAAATCATAATATCATCAAATAGGAGTGTCAACAATTTCCCAAGAAAGACTGAGTGAAAAATCACAATTTCAAAGTAGTGAGAATATCATTAAATGGCCCCAAGGGGTTTAAAATAGATCGGCACTAGTCCCCAAATATGGCTTACAACCCAAATATAACAAATCGTAGTAATACTATAAAACATATGCTTTAAAAAGCAGTTTCACAACTCAGTAGTTACCTGAAAAGGAGCATATTTCCAAATTTTCAGTTCGTGCACGCCCCACACTCGTTATCCAGTGTGTGCGTCACTCCAAATCCATGACGGGATGTAAGGTCCGGGGTATCTGTAATGACTCGGCCAGTCCTTCCGAGAATTTAGCCCCGTTTCTCCCATTTCTTCTAAATTTTATATGGTTCAACTTCATTTATGTGTGTTGGGTCGGTTGGTTCGGGTTCAGAGTGGTCATGGTGAGCATTGAGGCAATTAGTCTCTCAAGGTAGCCTAATAATTGAGAAAGTCAACTGAGAGTTGACTTATTGGTGAACGACCTCGGAATGTAGATTTTATGGCTCGTATAGCTTCGTTAGGTAATTTGGGACTTAAGAGTGTGTTCAGAATATTTTTGTGATGTCCGGTGTTGAATTAGGCTTGAATTGGCATGTTAGTTTTTGGCGATTTTTGGATGGCAGTGGAAAATAGGCTATCAGGGTCGGAATTGAATTCCAGAATTTGGAACAGGTTTGTAATATCATTTTGGATAAGTCTGCAAAATTTTAGGTCAATCAGAGGTGTTCTGATTGGTTTCGGCGTAGTTGGCGAAAATTGGAAGTTTCAAAGTTCATAGGCTTCAATTTGATGCAATTTTGGTGTTGTTGGATTGTTTTTGGTGTTTCGAAGGCTCGAATAAGTTTGAATGATGTTATGGGATATGTCGGTATGTTTGGTTGAGGTCCTGAGGGCCTCAGGTGTGTTTCGGGTGGTTAACAGACCAACTTTTGGCTTGAAATCTTGGCAGATTTCTGCTGGTGTGAGGTTCTAGTTTCCTTCTACGCGATCGCGTAGGGTAAAATAGTGAGGCGGGATTTTTTCTATACGCAATCGCGTGGTGGAGGTCACGATCGCATGAGTATGAGGTGGTTGGTCAGTGCAATTGCGTTGTGTTGTTTCCGTTCGCGTAGAGTTAAAGGGGCGCGTGAGTGGGCTGAATCGTTGTTCTTTGCGATCACATAGAGTGGTCTGCGATCTCGTGGGTTTATGTATTGATGAATCGCGATCACGTGTGGAAGTTGGCGATCACGTAGGATAATTTGATGGGGCAGCATATTGGTTCTTCGCGATCGCGTGGGAGCTTCCGCGATCGCAGTGAAGAAAAGGCATGGGCAGTCAGATTTAAGTTCATTTTCAGGGGTTCTTGGCCATAACTTGTTTTTCCATTTGAGAGCTGGGGAGAAGGACATTTTGGACGAGTTTTTCAGAAGGGTTCTTGTTGTAAGTATTCTTCAACCATCTTCGGTTAAATTTCATGAATTTGTCTTGATTTTTGCCATGCAATTTAAGGAATTTAACCCACAATTGCGGAAGAAGGGTGCATGAGAATAGGAATTTCTTTTGAGGTTTTGGGTGGGCAATTATGATCCGATTGTGATGATTTTGATATGAGTAGAATCGTGGGAGGGAAAGGTTTCTAATTATGTAAAAATTATTGAATTTCGAGATGTGGGACCAGGGCTCGGGTTTGACCCAATTTCGAGAATTTTTACTAAATTGATAATTTTCGATTGGGTTGTGTTCCTTCAGGGGAGCAATAGGGAGCCAATTTGAGGGGAAAAGGCATAGCGGACCAGTGTTGTGGCACGGTAGAGGTAAGTAATGATCTTAAATCTTGTCTTGAGGGTATGGAACCCCGTACTACATATTTTCTCACTGATTTCGAAAAGGCGAACATGTCGGATGACGAGTATGTGGCGCGTACTGATTTTAGGATGGGACTAGGTATTCTTCGCGGCAACTAATGAGTTGCATATTTACTGAAAACCTTATGTTAAGTTATGTTCTAAAGATTTGTGGAATATTTGGGCTATAAGCCGTGTTTGTAGCCTTGTGCCGATCTGTTTAGACCCCTTTGAGGGCGTTTTACTGTTGTTTTCCTCACTACCTGTTGATGACTTTACTCAGCATCATTGTGCATACTGTTTTATTTGAAACTCAGCCCGATTTACACTTTACAATGATGTTTTCGGGTCGAGTACCCTGTTCTATTACTTCGCCCGAGGGGCTTTTTGAGTGGTTCCACTGAGTGTGGCCGAGGGCCATGAGTGATGGTGAGGTACTGAGTGATATTAGCACTTGGGCTGAAGGAGCCCCTCCGGAGTCTGTACACACCACCAGTGAACGCACCGAGTGTGAGTGATTGAGTGATTGGGAGGCATGAGTGGTTGTGAGGGGTTGAGTGATTGTGAGGTGCTGAGGGATTGCGAGGCATGCCCGAGGGGCTGATTATGAAACATGTTTTCGCCCGAGGGGCTACTTATGATTTTACTACATTCATTTGCAAACAAAATCCTTGTTTTAAAGTTGTTAAAAATGTGCATTGATTTAAGGACTTTTGTGAAGTTGATTTCTAAGGCATGACGATTTCGTATATCTATGTACACCATTGGAAAGTAAGGCTGTGTATATTGTGACTTGATGACATTGATTTTTATGTGATGCCTTGCTACTTAGACTTGATTTATTTCCATTACTACTGAGTTGGCGTACTCACATTACTCCCTGCACCTCTGTGTGCAGATTCAGGAGCAGATATCGAGCGTTAGCTTTTATATGTATATATATCGCAGCAGAGCCAGATCGTTGGGATATAGAGGTAGCTGTTCAGCATTCGCAGCATCTTTGTTTTCCCTTCCTGTTGTATGTAGCTTCGATTCGTAGTTTTGCATCATAATACTTTATTTTGGCTTATTTCACTAGATGCTCATGACAAGTCGGCTCCGGGTTTTGGGGATGGTAGTACTGTATATAAAATTTTCCTATTATATTAAGAACTTTCAGTATATTGTTATGAATTTCTTGAAACTTAAATGGGATTTTCAAAAGGAAATGCGAACACGCGGTAGTCGACTAGCCTAGTTCCACCATAGGCGCCATCATAGCCGGTTAGGATTTTGGGTCGTGACAGTATACCCTCAGGAAAGGATTTATAACCATTACTTACCTCTACCGGGCCACAACACTAGTCCGCAATCCTCTTTCCCCTAAAATTGGCTCCTGATTTCTCCGAATCTAGCCAAAAAACAAGTTTAACATCATCAATATATAACCAAGGAACGCAACCTAATCAAAAACTATCAAATTACACAATAATCTCGAAATTTTGCCAAACCCGAGCCCCGGGCCCACGTCTCAGAATTCGATAATTTTTACATCATTAGAATCCTCGTCCTCTCAAGATTCTATACATACCATGAACCCTAAAACCAGACCACATTCGCCCACTCAAAACCTCAAAAGAAGAATCAAATTCTTCCTCAGTTTTGGGTTAATTCCAGCAATTTCTATGGTTTAATCACTTTTAAATCGACATAAAACGAGTTATGAAGTTAAGAACCTTACCTCCAAGTAATTACCTTCAATACCCTCTTCAATCCTCTCAAAAGTGTTCCCAACTTTTCAACAATGGAGGAAAAATATAAGCCAATCTGCACAACATGCCTGTTAAACATTCTGCCCAACTAATATATTTACTTCACTGCGATCGCAGACCAATACACGCGATCGCATAGAACAAAGTTTTCCACCCACACACGCACCTCAAAATACCCTACGCGATCACAGAAATCCCCACGCGATCGTACTACCGAACCTGACCAATCCGCGATTGAAATCCTTACCACGCGACCGCGTAGAACAAAATGTCTGCCCCACTCTTTTACCCTACACGATCGCAAACATCCTCACGCGATCGCATAGAAGGAAACCAGAACCTCACACCGGCAGAAATCTGCCCAATTTTCAAGCCAAAAATTGGTACGTTAATCACCCGAAACACACACGAGGCCCTCGGGACCTCAACCAAACATACCAACATATCCCATAACATCATTCAAACTTAGTCAAGCCTTCGAAACACCAAACACAACGCAACAACAACAAAATCTCATAAAATTCAAGCCTATGGACTTAGAAACTTCCAAATTTTGCCAACTACGCCGAACCTAATCAAACACCTCCGATTAACCTGAAATTTTGCAAACATATCCAAAATAACATTACAAACCTACTCCAACTTCCGGAATTCCTTTCCGACCCCGATAGCCCATTTTCCACTGCCGACCGAAATCACTAAAAACTAACTTTCGCCAATTCAAGCCTAATTCTACACCTGACATCAATACTTCATTCCGAACACACTCCTAAGTCCGAAATCACCTAAAGAAGCTAGCCGAGCCATAAAATCCACATTCCGAGGTCGTTTACCAATAAGTCAACTCTAAGTTGACTTTCTCAACTATTAGGCTACTTTAAAAGGCTAAATGCCTAAACTCTCACCATAACCACTACGGACCCGAACCAACTGACCCAACACAACAAAAACAGGCTAGCAATGTATAAAAAGTGCAGAAATGAGGGAAACAGGTTAAATCTCACGGAACGACAGGCCGGGTCGTAACATCTTCCTCGTCTTAAATAAATGTTCGTCCTCGAACGAGTCTAGAAACATACCTGGAGTCTCAAATAAGTGAGGATATTTGTCCCGCATCTCCCTCTCGATCTCCCAGGTGGCATCCTCCACCGGATTCTCTCTCCACTGAACCTTCACTAAAATTATATCCTTGGACCTCAGCTTCCTGACCGGACGACCCAAAATAGCCTCTGGTTCTACCTCATATGACATCTCACCCTCGAGCTGAACCATGCTGAAGTCCAAAACATAGGAAGGGTCACCAACATACTTCCGGAGCATCGAAACTTGGAATACTGGATGAATACTCGATAAACGAGGAGGCATAGCAAGCCTATAAGCCACCTCCCCAACCGTCTGAAGCACATCAAATGTCCCAATGAACCTGGGACTCAGCTTCCCTCTCTTCCCGAATCTCATAACACCCTTCATGGGTGACACATTTAGAAACACCTTATCCCCAACCATGAAAGACACATCTCGGACCTTCCGGTCCGTGTATCTTCTGCCTAGACTGCACCGTGCGAAGCTGCTCTTGAATCAACTTCGCCTTACTTAATGCATCCTGAACCAAGTCTGTGCCCAATAGCCTAGCATCGCCCGGCTCAAACCAACCAACCAGAGACCTACACCTCCTACCATGTAAATCCTCATATGGAGCCATCTGTGCTCTATTCAGATGGTCTGATGAGTGTGAGGAGAGCTTTCAGAAGCTCAAGTCAGCATTGACTACGACTCCAGTACTAGTTTTGATGCAGGATGGTAGGCTGATTTCCTACGCGTCCAGACAGTTGAAGGTGCACGAGAATAATTATTTGGTGCACGATCTTGAGTTAGCTGCCATTGTTCATGCCTTGAAGATTTGGCGGCATTATTTGTATGGAGCGTAGTGTGAGATTTTCACTGATCATCGCAGTTTACAATATCTGATGAGGAAGAAGGACTTGAATTTGCGCTAGAGGAGATGGTTGGAGCTCTTTAAGGATTATGACTTCACTATCTTATATCATCCGGGGAAGGCCAATGTAGTGGCCGATGCTTTGAGTCGCAGAGCAGAGAGTTTGGGGAGTCTAGCCTACCTTCCAGTAGCAGAGAAACCATTAGCCCTTGATGTTCAGGCCTTAGCACGTTAGTTGGTGAGATTAGATCTATCAGAGTCCCCACGGGTGATGGCTTGTGTGGCCTCCAGGTCTTCTCTTTACGATCAGATTAGAGCACACTAGTATGATGACCCACATTTGCTTGTTCTTCAACACAGGGTCTGTCGCGGTGATGCCAGGGATGTGGTTATTGGTGATGATGGGTTCATGAGGATGTAGGGCCATATTTGCATGCCTATTGTAGATGGGCTTCGAGATTTTATTTTAGCAGAGGCTCATTGTTCGTGGTATTCCATCCCTCCGAGTGCCGCGAAGATGTATCAGGATTTGAGGTAGCATTATTGGTGGAGGAGGATGAAGAAGGATGTTGTGGAGTTTGTGGGTCGGTGTATCAACTGTCAGCAGGCCAAATACGAGCACTAGAGACCATATGGATTGCCTCAGAGGTTTGATATTCCATAGTTGAAGTGGGAGCAGATCACTATGGACTTCGTAGTTGGACTCCCACGGTCATCGAGGAGGTTTGATGCCATATCCGTTATTGTGGATCGGTTGACCAAGTCCGCACACTTCATTCATGTTGGTACTACTTATTCTTCAGAGAGGTTAGCTGAGATTAATATCAGGGAGATTGTCAGATTGCATGGGGTTCAAGTTTTTATCATTTCCGATAGAGGCACTCAGTTCACATCTGAGTTTTGGAGAGTCGTGCAGAGAGATTTAGGTACTAAGGTCGAGTTAAGCAAGGCGTTTCATCCTCAGACCGACGGGCAGTTGGAGCGTAACATTCATATTTTGGAGGATATGTTGCGTACTTGTGTGATTGACTTTAGTGGTTCGTGGGACCAGTTTCTGTCACTAGCGGAGTTTGCATATAATAACAGCTATCAGTCGAGTATTAGTTAATCTGGTCAAAGGCAAAGCAATAGAAGAGAATCTCTCTACGAAGCGTCGGTAATATCCCGCCAAACCAATGAAACTCCTAATCTCTGTAGCTGAGGACGGTCTGAGCCAACTCTGCACCGCCTTTATCTTCTGTGGATCAGCCTGAATCCCTTCACTAGACACCACGTGCCCAAAGAAAGCTACCGAACCAAGCCAAAACATACACTTGGAGAATTTTTCATAAAGCTTCTCCTCCATCAATCTCTATAACACAACTCTCAAATGCTGAGCATGCTCTTCCTGGCTATGAGAATAAACCAGGATGTCATCAATGAACACAATGACAAAGGAATCAAGATAAGGCTGAAACACTCCGTTCATCATTTGCATGAACGTAGCTGGGGCATTGGTCAGCCCAAATGACATAACCAAGAACTCATAATGACCATATATAGTCCTGAAAGCAGTCTTCGGAATGCCAGAATCCCCAATCCTCAACTGATGATACCCAGATCTTAATTCAATCTTGGAAAACACTCTGGCTCGCTGAAGCTGGTCAAACAAATCATCAATGCGGGGTAAGGGATACCGGTTCTTCGCTGTAACCCTATTCAACTGCCGATAGTCAATACACTTATGCATGGACCTATCCTTATTCTTCACGAACCACACCAGTTCACCCTATGGTGACACACTAGGCTGAATGAACCCCTTATCCAGGAGTTCCTGATGCTGCTCCTTCAATTCATTTATGTAACGACCAGGCCGTTCGTGCTGAGAATTTAGCCCCGTTTCTCTTGTTTTTACTTCATTTTACGTGGTTCAGTTTCATTTGCGTGTGTTGGGTCGGATTGTTTGGGTTGAGAGTGGTCATGATGAGAACTGAGGCATTTGGTCCCTCAAGGTAGCCTAATAGTTGAGAAAGTCAACTGAGAGTTGGATTATTGGTGAACGACCTCGGAATGTGGATTTTATGGCTCAAATAGCTTTGTTAGGTGATTTTGGACTCAGGAGTGTGTTCAGCATATTTTTGTGATGTCTGGTGTAGAATTAGGCTTGAATTAGCGAAAGTTAGTTTTGGTGATTTCCAGTCGGCAGTGGAAAATAGGCTATCGAGGTCGGAATGGAATTCCGGAAGTTGGAGCAGGTTCATAATGTCATTTTGGATGTGTCTGCAAAATTTCAGTTCAATCGGAGGTGTTTTGGTTGGTCTTGACGTAGTTGGCGAAATTTGGAAGTTTCAAAGTTCATAGGCTTGAATTTGATGTAATTTTGGTGTTTTAGTGTTGTTTTTGGTGTTTCGAAGGCTCGACTAATTTCGAATAATGCTATGGGCTGTGTTGGTATGTTTGGTTGGGGCCCCGAGGGGCTCGGGATTGATTTCGAATGGTTGGCGAGGTTTTGAACTTGGAAAATCTCAGAAAATAGCTGCTGATGTGAAGTTATGGTGTTGACCGCACCTGCGGTTGGGAAGCTGCGGGTGCGATGTCGTAGGTGCGATGGTCGGTGTCGCATGTGTGATGGTCGATGTCACAGGTGCGATGGTCGATGTCGCAGGTGCGGAAAAGGCTAGGCAGGGGAATTTCCGCAGGTGTGAAGTTTGGGCCGCACCTACCAAGCCGCAGGTGCGGAAGGTTGGCCGCAGGTGCGAAATTTGGTCCGTTAAGTGGGATTCCGCAGGTGCACACCTGGGATCGCAGGTGCGACTAAATGTCCGCAGGTGCGGAAATGACTGGCAGAAACAGTATATAAGGGGCCTCCGTGAAATTCATTTCATTTCACCATTTTTGCATGCGGGGGGAGCTCCTTTGAATGAAAATTGGAGAGGGGATTCGTGATTCTTCAGTGAAGGTAAGTTCTCGGGTTAGTATCATCATTTCTATGCTATTTTAATTCGGATTAGGCTTGTATTTGGAGGATTAAAGTAAGAAAATTGGAAAATAGGAGGAAAGAGTTGGGAATTTCTTTGGGCAATTTTAGTGGGCAATTGTGGTCCGATTTTGATGTTATTGGTATGTACGGTCTCGTGGGAGGATAAGGGTTCTTATGATGTAAATTTTATCAGATTTAGAGATGTGGGCCCGAGGGTCGGGTTTGGCCGAATTTCGAGATTCTTGTATAAATTGATAATTTTCGATTGTGATGTTTTCGTTGAGTATATATTAATGATGTTGAACTGATTTTGGCTAGATTCAGAGCAATCGGGAGCCAATTTGAGGGGAAAAAGCATTGAGGATTAGTGTTCTGGCTCGGTAGAGGTAATGGTTATAAATCTTGTCCTGAGGATATAGAACCCTAGACTACATATTTTCTCACTGATTTTGGAATGGCGCACATGTCGGATGATGAGTATGTGGCGCATACTGATTTTTGGATTGGACTAGGTCCTCTCCGCGGCAACTAATGAGTTTCATATTTATTCAAAATCTTATGTTAAATCATATTCTAAAGATTGTTGAAATATTTGGGCTATACGCCGTGTTTGGGGCCTCGTGCCGAACTGATTAGACCCTTTGGGGGATTTTTACTGCTGTTTTTCCTCACTATTTGTTGATGATTTCACTCAAAATCATTGTGCATACTATTTTTGAAACTCAGCATGATTTACACCACTTTGAGATTTAAACTGATTTTTTGGGTCGAGTACCCTGCTTCATTAATTCGCCCGAGGGGTCTTTAGAGTGGTTCTGCTGAGTGTGGTCGAGGGCCAAGAGTGATGGTGAGGTGCTGAGTGATATTAGCGCTTGGGCTGATGGAGCCCCTTCGGAGTTAGTACACACCCCCAGTGAGCGTAGGTACCTATCGAGTGCCGAGTGATTAGGAGACATGAGTGACTGTGAGGTGTTGACTGTGGCTGAGGGCCAAGAGTGATGCTGAGGTGTTGAGTGTGGCCGAGGGCCAAGAGTGATGGTGAGGTGCTGAGTGATATTAGCGCTTGGGCTGAAGGAGCCCTTTCGGAGTCTGTACACACCCCCAGTGAGCGCAGGTACCTGCCGAGTGCCGAGTGCCGAGTGCCGAGTAATTGGGAGGTATGAGTGACTGTGAGATGCTGAGGGACTGATTATGAGTGAGGTGAGGTATGCCCGAGAAGCTGATTATGAGTGACTGTAAGGCATGCTCGAGGGGATGATTATGATATATGTTTTTCCCGAGAGGCTACTAATGATTTACTACTCTCACTCTGAGCTAATGAAATATGTTTTGCCCGAAGGGCCTCTATATGATTCATTTAATTTTTATACTAAACCTTTCGGTTGAAGTTGTTGAAAAATATGCTATACTGTTGGAAAGAAAGGTTGTGCCTCTTGTGATTTGATGACATTGATTTAATTTATTTCTTGCTGCTCAGACCTGATTTATTTTAATAACTACTGAGTTGGCGTACTCACATTACTCCATGCACCTTCTGTGCAGATTCAGGCGTTAGGGCAGGGTGAGCTGTCTATCCGTTCAAGCGATTCTCGGAGGTTTGTGAGGTAGCTGCATGCGTCCACAGTCCTGCTCCCTTTCTTGTTTAACTTTATATAATTTATTTTTGTTGAGTTGCATATTTATGTAGATGCTCATGACCAGTGACTCTGGGTTCTTGGGGGTTGTAATTAATATTCAGTATAGTTTTTGACTGTTATTTTTATAAATGTTTAAAGGAAACTTTTATGGTTAGTCAATATAGTAAAGAGGTAAATGGAACTTATTATGATTCGAGTTTGGGTTTTGGCTGGCCGAGTTCCATGATAGGCGCCATCACGACTGGCCTGGAATTTGGGTCGTGACAGTTTGGTATCAGAGTGCTAGGTTACATAGGACTCACCGATCACGAGCAGTCTTAGTAGATTCTTGCGGATCGGTACGGATACGTCTGTACTAATCTTTGAGAGGTTGCGGAACCCTTAGGAAAATCTCACATTTTTAAAAATCTTTGTTGTGCAAATCCATTGTATTCAGCCAAGAGTGTAACTCTTGAACTCCTTCCATGTATTCGAGCGCGCCCGAGAGCGCCTGATATCAGCTGTCCATCGACGGCTTGTGACTTCCATGGATGAGATGTGATTTTGGCATGTTGGTAATGGGTCAGTCTGGAGGACTTGAGGCCGGATTTATTCTGTGGCTTTATTGCTGAGGTTTTCATTGTGTGGGAACGTGTAATTTGGGGACTTGTATGTCCGTTTGTGTTCTTATTGATGAGAATTAGTGACTAGACGCCTAGGTGATGGGTGTGATTTGATGGTTAGATGTGTTATGATTGGGAATTGTGTCAAAAAGGTTGGCTGGAAATGTGGTAAGATTTATTGAGTGTTTGATTTCTGTCTCGGTTTGGTATATGGCCTTGAGTTGTGAGTATGTTGGAAGACCTCTCTTGTTGTGTAGTTGTGGAGTGAAGCGAATTTTTCTGTTGGGTTATGAGTTCTTGGTGATGTCCTTGAATTGACCATTTGCCCCAGTGGCGTTAATGTATTTGATTTACGGTGTATACCGACCGTATTAGCACTCCTTGTTATTGTATTCACTGATGGCGTTCTGGCATATTCGCTTAGCCGGGAGTAGCATACTCAGTATCTGAGGATAGCATTATATGGATTCAGGGAGAAAAAGCTCTATGCGAATTCTCCGAGAGTGAATTTTGGCTAGGTTCAGTAGCATTCTTGGGACACGTGGTGTCCAGTGAGGGTATTCATGTGGTCAGTCATGTGTGGGTAGAGTTTCCAGAAGCTCAAGATTTCTGTGATCACCGCTCCAGTGTTAGTTCTACCATCGGCTTCAGGACCGCATAATGTGGTACCTCGAGGGTAGGCGTTGGTTGTGTTCTGATGCAGGAAGGTGTAGTGATTGCGTGCTACTTTTGGTCTTCGGAAGTGTATGGAGAGGTAGAAATTGAGGCTAAGCGAGCAGGTGTATCTCCTGCGGGTTGTCCCAGGGCGTGTGGTCCCTAGGTAGTTCCGTAATAAATTCTCTTCTACCCGTAAAAGATATATCTTGTAATTTGAGTATGGATCGCTTGGGGGGAGTTGGCGTGACTATTGCAATGGTGGATGTGAGATTGGCAACTGACTTGAGTGTTAGATGGTTTGGGTCATATAAGCTTATGAAGGATTTAGTTGAATCCCACCACATCATGGTGGTAGTGATAATGTGTGGGCATAGTCTTGGTTGTCTTGATCCTTGGATTTTAGCCAAGTGGGGGAGTTCATTACTGATAAGTTCATTATGTGATTATGTGTGGTATTGGTTTCAGTTCGAGGTATATTGGTAAATCAGTTATGATCTGCAGGCATAGGGTTTGGGAATGTCACGAGTAGTGGAGATTTCTTCAATATAGGTTGTAATGTACTCTATTGAGTATTTGGGTTCTATTAAATGATTTAGTAAAAATTGAAAAAGCTGTAATGTGCGCAGTGTATGAATTTGTTTGTGGCTTCAAGTGAGTGGATTACTTTCCTAGTATGTTAGTGTGCAAAAGGGTCAGGTCGATTCTGTCTAATTGGTTGGTGTGATTAAGATTTGCATTAGAGGATGTCAAGACTTGTGGTATTCTACATATCGGTATCAGGAAGGTGAAGGTAATGGCTTTAGATTCGCAGAAGTCTCTTCAGGGTAAGTTTTTCTAATGTGGTGCTTTTGGGGATAATTGAGGGAGTATTCAGTCTCTTATGAGCCTTAAACGGTATGATTTCATGCTTGGGTCACGTGTGGTGAGTCTGGGTTGCAATTTGTGGTATTACGACAGGAAGAAGTATTAATTTGAAGATAAGTCAGAAGAAACTTGGGTAAATGGGGCGACCTGGTGGTAGGTTGGATCGCCATGGTAAGGGATATGATTAGTTCTTTGGGTGTTCGTCAGGTGACGGGTTTTTCAGATATTTCCTAACAATGCTCTTGGATTTTTTGTTGTCTGTGTAGTTTGGTTGAGTTAGAAGAGTTCAGTCCTCATGGTTTGGTGTTCTGCAAATGGGATTTCGGATAGTTCCTGATGGTTTCTACCGCGATTAAGGGTGCATATTTTCTTATGGCGTGTAGTGAGTTTGTTTCTAAATAGGATCCAATGGGAGTTATTGTCTAGTTTGGTACTTAGTTGCTTGTGGATCTGAAGGGGCCATGGAGTTCCCGCATTTTTCTAGGTTGGCATGGCATGTGCGGTATGTTGGGAAGAGTTGAGATTTGCATATATGAGGTCACAGTTTGGTTCTGTAAGGAAGGTCATACATTTTTAGGCAGCATGGGCAGTTACAGATGACCAGATGGATGATATCACTAATTGGTGAGACTTGATGAGGCATATATTTCAGAAAGACCAATGTGTTTCAGTTAAGGGTACCTTATTGGTATCGCGGCGCCCTATTGTTGGATCGACTGTTGATATTCAAGGTTGCTTGGTAAACGAAAGAATTATAGGGGTAATCCCCGTGGAATGAGTGAGTAATTGGATGTGTTATGTATTTGAGTGGCGGAGTTGTGATCAGATACGGTAATCCGTACATTTCATGGATTGCGAGACTGAGAGTTCTCATAAACAGGATATTTTGTGGAAAAAAACTATGAAGAGGCGAGATGAGCAAGTCAGATGTTAGTATGTACCATAATTCTGTCATTATGAACTTTTCAGTAAGTTGTCTATTTGTTGTGGGTGATCAAAGTGAATTTAGGGTCAGTTGTAGGCTAATATGGGTGCGTGTTCTGCACCGGGTAGGAATTTTCGGCTCCAAGTTTCTATTATTGAGAAATGTACCATTCGATTGTGATTGAGTTTATTCATATTCTGGAGTGATTTATGAGTTACCCTTAGGTGTTGCGAGGAATGGTGATTATTGGTTGTATGCACATATGGTGCGGTTCTAATTGGGCTTTATAGCTAGATTTGAGTAAGGTAAGTAATTGGGTGTTGCGGGATTGAGGCGTGTTTGTTATATACCTTCTGTTTCGGGTGGGATGGTATCGTCCGGCTTTCCCCTGTGGTTACGGCAATGCACTTTGAGTGCTTGAGGTCGAATTTCGAATGGTTATTGGTTTTGGGCAAGGTGTCTTGAAGTATTTCAAGTGGACAAGCATTGGATGAGGTCGCGCAGTGTAGTGGAGTTATGTAGTGGTATGACCTTTTGGTATTGGATCCATGTGTTTTTTATTTCGCAGAGTGTACCAGGTGGTTAGTAGGATATGGTGACGGTAATTGTTAATGGCAGGATGGTCATCTCGTGTCGATGTTTTATATAATTTGGTTGTATTGGGAAGTTGCTGTTAAGTGCACAAATTGCACAGGTTTTGGCTTCGAATTGTATTGATGTGTCGAATGGTTAGTGTCATGTTATGGGTGGTTGTGATGGATGACAGGATGTCATTGGACCTAGAATGAATAGTTTCGAAATTTTCTACAGCATAGTTGGAAGGATAAATATCGAGAGTCGGCTTAGAAATCTGCTATAATTCCTTTTTGGGAAGGGGGAGTTTCATGTCTGGTTGATCGGACGAATGGTTGCTAGTTCTATGGGCTTCTTTCATTATCAGCAGTGTATGGAAGTGTTAGAGCGAGGCATTTCTTGTTAATATGTGGTGTACCGGTATTGGGTTGTTCTGAGTAATTATTGTGGTTAAGAGTTATTGCTATGAGTGTTTGAGTCATGCGGTGTATTATGTGATTTCATCTGGGGGACGTATATGGATTGATTAAGCATGTTCAGACTTGTTCAGTTTACACTTATGAAAATTTTGATCTTATATATCATTTCAGAAGTGGGAGTTTGGTTCCAAGGTTTACGATCCAAGAATTGGATTTCGAACTTTCAACGGTATTGTGCTATGGGACCTATATGGGATAGGGTGACATGGGAGCACCCCCGGGTATGTGCATGGTAAGCTACGTAATAGTTTGATAATGCTGGGAAACAACTCTTGGCACGTTCGAGGACGAACGTATCTTTAAGTGGTGGAGGATGTAACGACTCGGCCGGTCGTTCCGAGAATTTAGCCTGTTTCCCCCGTTTCTGCTTCATTTTATGTGGTTCAGTTTCATTTATGTGTCTTGGGTCAATTGGTTCGGGTTCAGAGTGGTCATGATGTGAATTGAGGCATTTGGTCCCTCAAGGTAGTCTAATAGTTGAGAAAGTCAACTGAGAGTTGACTTATTGGTGAATGACATCGGAATGCGGATTTTATGGCTTGGATAGTTTAGTTAGGTGATTTGGGACTTAGGAGTGTGTTCAGAATATTTTTGTGTTGTCCGGTGTAGAATTAGGCTTGAATTGGCGAAAGTTAGTTTTTGGTGATTTCTGGTCGGGAGTGGAGAATAGGCTATCGAGGTCGGAATGTAATTCCGGAAGTTGGAGCATGTTCATAATGTCATTTCGGATGTGTCTGGATAATTTCAGGTCAATCAGAGGTGTTTTGGTTGGTTTCGGCCTAGTTGGCAAAATTTGGAAGTTTCAAAGTTCATAGGCTTGAATTTGATGTAATTTTGGTGTTTTAGTGTTGTTTTTGGTGTTTCGAAGGCTCGATTAAGTTGGACTAATGCTATGGGGTTTGTTGGTATGTTTGGTATGGGCCCCGAGGGGCTTGGGATTAATTTCAGATGGTTGGCGGGGTTTTGAACTTGGAAAATCTTAAAAAATAGATGCTGGTGAGAAGTTCTGGTCTTGACTGCATCTGCGGTCGGAAAGCCGCAGGTGCGATGTCGCAGGTGCTAAAAAGGTTAGGCAGGGGAATTTCCGCAAGTGCGAAGTTTGTGCCGCACCTGCGAAGGCGCAGGTGCGGAATTTGGTCCGTTAAGTGGGATTCCGCAGGAGCGACTAAATGTCCGCAGGTGCGGAAATGACTGGCAGAAACAATATATAGAGGGCCTCTGTGAAATTCATTTCATTTCACCATTTTTGTATGCGGGAGGAGCTCCTTTGAAGGAAAATTGGAGAGGGGATTCGTGATTCTTCAGTGAAGGTAAGTTCTCGGGTTATTATCATCGTTTCTATGCTATTTTAATTCATATTAGGCTTGTATTTGGAGGATTCAAGTAAGAAAACTTGGAAAATAGGAGGAAAGAGTTGGGAATTTCTTTGGGCAATTTTAGTGGGCAATTTTTGTCCTATTTTGATGTTCTTGGTATGTACGATCTCGTGGGAGGATAAGGGTTCTTATAATGTAAATTTTATCAGATTCGAGACGTGGGCCCGGGGCTCGGGTTTAGCCGAATTTCGAGATTCTTCTATAAATTGATAATTTTCGATTGGGTTGTGTTCCTTGAGTATATATTAATGATGTTGAACTGGTTTTGGTTAGATTCGGAGCAATCGGGAGCCAGATTGAGGGGGAAAAGCATTGCGGACTAGTGTTTTGACTCGGTAGAGGTAAGTAATTGGCACGATCCCAAATCCTAACCGGCCGTGATGACGCCTATCGTGGAACTAGGCAAGCCGACTACCGCATGTTCTCAATTTCTTTTGAAAATCCCATTTAAGCTTCAAGCATTTCATAAAAAAATATACAGAAAATTACTTAATATAATAGGCCAATTTTATACAGTACTGCCATCCCCAAAACGCAGAGCCAACATGTCATGAGCATCTAGTGAAATATGCCAAAATAAACTATCATAATACAAAACTCCGAATCAACGTGAAATACAACAGGAAGGGAAAACAGAGATGCGGCAAACGCTGAACAACTACCTCTATATCCCACGATTTGGCTCCGCTGTGAAATAAAGGCTAATGCACGATATCTGCTCCTAAATCTACACACAGAGGTGCAGGGAGTAATGTGAGTACGCCTACTCAGTAGTAATGAAAATAAATCAAGTCTAAGTAGCAAGGAAACACATTTCAATATACACAGCCTTACTTTCCAATAGTATAACATAGATATACGAAATCATCATGTCTTAAAAATCAACTTCATAAAAAGTCCTTTAAGGAATGCACATTTTTAACAATTTTAAAACAAAGGATTTGGTATCTAAATGAATGTAGTAAAATCATAGTAGCCCCTCGGGCAAAAACATGTTTCATAATCAGCCCTCGGGCATGCCTCACAATCCCTCAGCACCTCACAGTCACTCAACACCTCACAGTCACTCATGCCTCCCAATCACTCATCACTCGCACTCGGTGCGCTCACTGGGGGTGTGTACAAACTCCGGAGGGGCTCCTTCAGCCCATGCACTAATATCACTCAGCACCTCACCATCACTCTTGGCCCTCGGCCACACTCGGTGGAACCACTCGAAAAGCCCCTCGGGCGAATTAGTAAAACAGGGTACTCGACCCGAAAACATCATTTTAAATGCTCATGTACAATGTATGCACAATGATGCTGAGTAATATCATCAACAACTAGTGAGGAAAATAGCAGTAAAAAGCCCTCAAAGGGTCTAAACAGAGCGGCACGAGGCCCCAAGCACGGCTCATAGCCCAAATACATCACAAATCTTTACATCATAAATTACCATAAGATTCTGAGTAAAAATGCAACTCATTAGTCATCGCGGAGAGGACCTAGTGCAATCTAAAAATCAGTACGCGCCACATACTCGTCATCCAACATGTGCGCCGTTCCAAATTCAGTGAGAAAATAATGCAGTCAAGGGTTCCATACCCTCAGGACAAGATTTATGACCACTACTTACCTCTATCGGACCACAACACTAGTACACTATGATTTTTCCCCTCAAATTGGCTCTCGATTGCTCCGAATCTAGCCAAAACCAGTTAATATTATCAATATATATCAAAGGAACTCATCCCAATTGAAATTTATCAAATTATACAAGAATCTCGAAAATCCGCAAAAACCGAGCCCCAGGCCCACATCTCAGAATTTGATCTTTTTTTCATAATTAGAAACCCCGTCCTCCCACGGTTCTACACATACCAAGAACACTAAAATCGGTCCACAATTGCCAATTCAAATCCTCAAAAGAAAAATATATTTCTCATGCACCCTTCTTCCTCAACTTGGTTCAATTTCCAGAACTTTATGTGGTTTAATCACTTAGAAATTGACATAAAAACGTGTTATGAAGTTGAAAATCATACCTCCAAATGATCCCCCTTGATTTCCCTTACGATTCGTCTCAAATAGCTCTCAACTCGCATGCAACAATGGAGGAAAATAGGCCAAATTCACACTTCAGGCCTTTTAAACATTTTGCCCAGTCATAATAATTCCTTTTTCGCGAACGCGTCACTAGGACCGCATTCGCATAGAACAATCCAACAAGCCCCTAATTTTAACTCAACGCGAATACAACCTCAAGCCCGCGAACGCGAAGCACTGCCACCCAAGGCCTGTACGAACGCGTCCCCTGACACGCGAATGCATAGGCCAAAACCCCTGGGGTCCTCAGAAGGCCCACAACCCTACGCGAACGGGCACACACCCCCGCGTTCGCGATGACCACCCAGCTCAACCCTCCGCGTTCGCACCCCATCTCCCGCAGATGCATAGAACAACTAGCCCCTTCCACCAACCACTCTATGCGAAGGCGAGCCCCCTGCCACAAACGCATAGCGTAAAACTCTGCTGCAGAAACACCAGTAAACCAGCCAAGTTCCCAAACTCAAAATCGATCCGTTAACCATTCGAAACACACCCGAGGCCTCGCGACCTCAACCATACATACCAACATATCCCATAACATCATTCAAAACATCAAATTTACATCAAATTCAATCCTAAGAACTTTGATACTTCTAAATTTTGCCAACTACGCAGAAACCAATCAAAACACCTCCGATTGACTTGAAATTTTGCAGACATAACCAAAATGACATTACGAACCTGCTTCAACTGTTTGAATTCAATTCCGACCCCGATAACCTATTTTCCATTGCCGACCGAAAACTGCCAAAAACTAACTTTCGCCAATTGAAGCCTAATTCTACACCGGACATCACAAAAATATTCTGAACACACTCCTAAGTACCAGATCACCTAATAAAGCTATCCGAGCCATAAAATCCACAGTCCGAGGTCGTTTACCAGTAAGTCAACTCTCAATTAACTTTCTCAACTATTAGGCTACTTTAAAAGGCTAAATGCCTAAACTCTCACCATAACCATCCCGAACTACATATTTTCTCACTGATTTTGGAATGGTGCACATTTCGGATGACGAGTATGTGGCGCATACTGATTTTTGGATTGGACTAGGTCCTTTCCACGGTGCAAAATATTATGTTAAATCATATTCTAAATATTGTTGAAATATTTGGGCTATACGCCGTGTTTGGGGCTTCGTGCCGATCTGTTTAGACCTCTTGGGGGCATTTTACTGTTGTTTTTCCTCACTATTTGTTGATGATTTCACTCAGCATCATTGTTCATACTGTTTTCGAAACTCAACATGATTTACATCACTTTGAGATTTAAACTGATGTTTTGGGTCGAGTACCCTGTTTTACTAATTCCCCCGAGGGGCCTTTCAAGTGGTTCTGATGAGTGTGGCCGAGGGACAAGAGTGATGGTAAGGTGTTGAGTGTGGCCGAGGGCCAAAAGTGATTGTGAGGTACTGAGTGATATTAGCGCTTGGGCTGAAGGAGACCATTTGGAATCTGTACACACCCCTAGTGAGCGTAGGTACCTACCGAGTGCCGAGTGCCGAGTGACGAGTGATTGGGAGGCATGAGTGACTGTGAGGTGCTGAGGGACTGATTATGGGTGATGGTGAGGTATGCCCATGAGGTTGATTATGAGTGACTGTGAGGCATGCCCGAGGGGCTGATTGTGATATATGTTTTACCCGAGGGGCTACAGATGATTTACTACTCTCACTCTGAGCTTATGAAATATGTTTTGCTCGAGGGACCTCTATATGATTCATTTCATTTTTATACTAAACCTTTCGGTTGAAGTTGTTCAAGAATATACATTCTTTAAAGGATTTTTCTGAAGATGATTTTAAGGCATGATGATTTCACATATCTATGTTATACTGTTGGAAAGAAAGGTTCTGCCTCTTGTGATTTGATGACATTGATTTTATGTGTTTCTTGATGCTCAGACCTGATTTATTTTCATTACTACTGAGTTGGGGTACTCACATTACTCCTTGCACCTTGTGTGAAGATTCAGGCGTTAGGGCAGGGTGAGGTGTTTATCTGTTCCAGCGATTCTCGGTGGTTTGCGAGATAGCTGCATGCGTCCGCAATCCTGCTCCATCCCTTGTTTAATATAATTGAATTTATTTTCATTGAGTTGCATATTTATATAGATGCTCATGACCAGTGACTCCGGGTTGTCGGGGGTTGTATTTATTATTCAATATAGTTTTTGACTTTTTTTTATAAATGTTTAAAGTAAACTTTTATGTGTAATCAATATAGTAAAGAGGTAAATGGAAGCGTATTATGATTCGAGTTTGGGTTTTGGCTGGCCTAGTTCCATGATAGGCGCCATCACGGCTGGCCTGGATTTGGGGTCGTGACACTTTAGCTCCGCTGGTGCTATACGATAAGGTGGAATAGATATAGGTTGAGTTCCTGACACCAAATCAATACCAAAATCAATATCCCTGTCAGGTGACATGCCTAGCAGGTTTGCAGCAAACACATCCGGAAAGTCACGGACCACCGAAACTGAATCGATGACGGGAGCCTCACCACTGACATCCCTCACGAAGGCCAAATACGATAAACACCCTTTATCAACCATACGATGAGCCTTCAGGTAAGAAATCACTCTGCTAGGCATATACTCGGAAGAACATCTCCACTCAATCCTCGGACGCCCCGACATAGCTAAGGTCACGGTCTTAGCGTGACAATCAAGAACATCATGGCATGGAGATAACCAATCTATGCCCAATATCACGTTGAAATCGACCATGCTGAGTAATAGTAGGTCCAGTCGGATCTCCAGACCCGCAATAGATATCATGCACGACCGATACACACGGTCCACAACAACAGTATCACCCACCGGAGTCGACATATGAACAGAGGTGACTAGAGACTCACGGGGCATATCTAAAAAAGCAGCAAAATATGAAGAAACATAGGAATATGTAGAACCAGGGTCAAACAAACCCAAAGCATCACGGCAACAAACTAAAACAATACCTGCGATCACGGCATCTGCGACCATAGCATCCGACCTGGCTAGAAATGCATACATGCGAGCCTGACCTCCCCCTGCTCAACCTCCCATTCTAGGGCGGCCTCTAGCTGACTAACCACCACCTCTGGCTATCTGGGCGGGTGGTGAAGTGACTGGAGCCAAAGTCAAGGGCTGGTCCCTCTGCATAGAAGATCCACCAGAACGGCGGGGACAATGCATCTACACGTGCCCGAACTCTCCACACTCAAAGAAACTCCATGGGCTGGAGGCGGGGACTGCTAGAAACCCTAGCACCTGTACGGCCACTAGAAGACTCATGCATAGAAGAACCCTGAACTGGGGGTGCTCGAGTTGCACTCTGAGTTGGGAGGGCACAAAATAAAGTGCAGCCTGACTGAGAACCTGCCCGAGGAGGCACCAGTATATGATGGACGGCCTGACCGAGGAGGCCTGAATGAACGGCCCCTGCCCTGCTTAAACCGTCCCCTTTAGGGAGCACCACTGGAACTGCCCGATTGGCCTCCCTCTCCTCCCGCTCCTAGCGGCGAACGGACTCGATATCTCGAGCTATGTCAACTACCTGCTCGAATGAAGCACCTGATACTTTCTCCCGAGTCATATGCAACCGAAGCTGATAAAAAAGACCATCCACAAACTTCCTCACCCTCTCACTCTCAGTAGGGACAATCTCACAATCATACCTAGCCAACTCGGAGAACCTCATCTCATACTAAGTAACTGATAACTCTCCATCGTGCAGCTGCTCAAACTGCCTGCGCTGCTCCTCATTCAAACCTAGTCAAAACTTTGAAACACCAAAAACAAAACGAAAACACAAAATATACATCAAATTCAAGCCTAAAAACTTTGAAACTTCTAAATTTTTCCAACTACGCCGAAACCAACCAAAACACCTCCGATAGCCCTCAAATTTTGCAGACATATCCAAAATGACATTACGAGCCTGCTCCAACTTCCGTAATTCCATTTCGACCCTGATGGACTTTTTTCCACTGCCGATCGGAAATCTCCAAAAACTAAATTTCGCTAATTCAAGCCTAATTCTACACCGGACATCACAAAAATATTCAGAACACATTCCTAAGTCCCAAATTACCTAAGGAGGCTATCTGCGCCATAAAATCCGCATTCCAAGGTCGTTTACCAATAAGTCAACTCTCAGTTGACTTTCTCAACTATTAGGCTACTTTAAAAGGCTAAATGCCTAAATTCTGACCATAACCACTACGGACCCGAACCAACTGACCCAACACAACAAAAACAGGCCAGCAATGTATAAAAAGTGCAGAAATGGGGAAGCGGGTTAAATCTCACGGAACGACAAGCCGGGTCGTAACATATGAATTATTTAAAGAATTTTTCTGAAGATGATTTTAAGGCGTGATGATTTCACATATCTATGATATACTGTTGGAAAGAAAGGTTGTGCCTCTTGTGATTTTATGACATTGATTTTATGTGTTTCTTGCTTCTCAAACTTGATTTATTTTCATTACTACTGAGTTGGCGTACTCACATTACTCCCTGCACCTTGTGTGCATATTCAGGTATTAGGGCAGGGTGAGTTGTCGATCTGTTCCAGAGATTCTCGGAGGTTTGCGAGGTGGCTGCATGCGTCCGCAATACTGCTCCCTCTCTTGTTTAATATTATAAAATTTATTTCCGTTGAGTTGTATATTTATGTAGATGCACATGACCAATGTCTCCGGGTTCTGGGGGTTGTATTTATTATTCAGTATAATTTTGACTGTTTTTATAGATGTTTAAAGGAACTTTTATGGGTAATCTAATAGTAAAAATTTAAAAAGGAAGCATATTATGATTCGAGTTGGGTTTTGGCTGGACCAGTTCTATAATAGGCGCCATAACGACTGGCCTGGATTTGGGGTCGTGAAAAATTGGTATCAGAGCGCTATTTTACATAAGACTCACCGGTCATGAGCAGGTTTAGTAGAGTCTTGTGGATTGTTACGGAGACGTCTGTACTTATCTTCGAGAGGATGCGGAACCCTTAGGAAAATCTCACATTTTAAAATAAAAGAAATTTCTTGTCGTGCGAATCCATTGTATTCAGCCAAGAGCGTAACTCTTGAATTCCTTCCATGTATTCGAGCGCGCCTGGTATCAGCTGTGCATCGACAACTTGTGGCTTCCATATGTGAGATGTGATTTTGGCATGTTGGTAATGGGCCACTCTAGAGGACTTGAGGCCGGATTCATGCTGTGGCTTGATTGCTGACATTTTTCGTTGTGTGGGCACATGTAATTTGGGGAATTGTATGTCCGTTTGTGTTCTTATTGATGAGAATTGGTGACTAGACGCCTAGATGGTGGGTGTGATTTGATGGTTAGATGTGTTCAGATTGTTAATTGTGTCAAAGAAGTTGGCTGGAAATGTGGTATGATTTATTGAGTGTTTGATTTCTGCCTTAATTTTGTATATGGCCTTGAGTTGTGAGTATGTTGGAAGACCTCTCATGTTGTGTAATTGTGGGGTGAAGCATATTTCTCTGTCGGGTTATGAGTCCTGGTGATGTCTTTTGAGTTGATCGTTTGCCCAGTAACGTTCATGTATTCGATTGACGGTGTATTCCAGCCGTATTAGCACTTCTTGTTACTGTATTCCTTGATGGCTTCCTGGCATATTCGCGTAGCCAGAAGTAGCATGCTCAGTATTTGAGGATGGGATTATAAGTATTCAGGGAGAGAAGACTCTATGGGAATTCTCCAAGGGTGAATTTTGGCTCGGTTCAGTAGTATTGTTGGGACACGTGGTGTCTAGTGAAGGTATTCACGTGGTCAGTCATGTGTGGATAGAGCTTACAGAAGCTCAAGATTTTTGTGACCGCCGCCCCAGTGTTAGTTCTGCCATCGTCTTCAGGTTTTTATCGCGTATTGTGATGCCTCGAAGGTAGGCGTTGTTGTGTTATGATATAGGAAGGTGTAGTGATTGCGTGTTAGTTCTAGTCTTCAGAAGGTGTATGGAGAGATAAAATTGAGGTTAAGCGAGTAGGGGTATCTCCTGCGGGTTGTCCCTGGGCGTGTCGTCCCAATGTAGTTCCATAATAAGTTTTCTTCTACTAGTAAAAGATATGTTGTAATTGGAGTTTAGATCTCTTGTGGAAGTTGGCGTGACTATTACAATGGTGGATGCGAGATTGGAAATTGACTTGAGTGTTAGATGGTTTCGGTCATATAAGCTTATGAAGGATTTAGTTGAATCCCACCACATCATGGTGATAGTGATAATGTGTGGGCATAGTCTTGGTTGTCTTGATCCTTGGCATTGAGCCCTAACGCCAGGGGGGTCCTGGCGTTAGCCAGGCATTAGAGCCCTAACGCCAGGGGCTGCCTAGCCTTACCCAGGCATTTGGGCTGAAACGCCAGGGTCCCGGGACGGCCAGAAATCGAGTTTTGACGGGTTTTAAGTGTTTCCAAGTTAGAATAGAAGTCTTTGACACGTTTAGGGTTCATCATAAACATATAAATAGACCCAAAAACATCACTTTTGGAGGACTTTTGATAGGGGGATTCGACAGAGGACTCTTGACGGAGGATTCTACTTAGTTTTTCTACTCTTCTCTTCTTTTAGTTTTATAGTTTATTAGTTCTAGAGTATTGGGTGTTACATGAACGTTGTAGTTGAAGCTTGAATTATTCTTATTGTTTATCTTAATTGGTTTGTTTATTCAATCTTGTGCTTAATTATTCAATTGCTTGATCA
>ML380986.1:0-111627 GCA_005239525.1 Nicotiana knightiana | reverse complement strand
ATAACAACGCCACGTTACGTAAGAGAAGAGAGAAGAAAAAAAAACACATGGGGTCTCACAATCTCTTTCCTCAATCTCTGCAATAATATTTTTATTAGCATAATAATTGAATATTTTATCGGTAGACGAATGTCGTCGAGTGAAATTATGTATGGCCATGATAATTGTAACTAGATGATTATGAGTGTCAAACTTGAAAGATGACATTGAACATAAAATAGAAATAACTTTAAATATATGATTTTATTTTATTTTTTGTAAAAAACAGTTAAGTATGTTTAAATTTAAATTCAAAAATAGAAACTAATTATTAACAATACATAATGTATAATTTTTTTTTAAAATTTAAATTAAAAAAGAAACTAAATAGCATTACCTAACCTTACTTACTTTGTCCCAAATTGCCAATTGACCTATTTTCAAGCTGCCAGTTGGCTTAATGTGTGATGCATTTTTCTCCTTTTTAATAATATATAGATAGATTATGCGATGAAATTGTAAATTTATTACCTATTTGTAGGTAAATTTCACAAATTAGATATGATAAATGTTTTAAAGATTCGAGAACTAATAGCATATAAGAAAATAAATTATAAATGATTATTTGTAGGAAGAGATTTGATAATCCAAAGAAGGAGGTAAATAATTTGCTTTAGTGTGAAAAAAGAAGAAGATGATTTGGAAAGTTACAAGACATAACACAAAGACCAAATCAAAAACAAGAAAAGTCAATAAAAGATTTGGAAAGTTACAATATGATTCATGTATATGATATCTTTAATTTAAAAAAATGGTAAAAATTAGAAATATAAAAAGAAAAAACTTAAATTAGTAAGAGATAATTTGAAAAATATAAATTTATGGTGAGGATAGTTTTGTCTTGAATAAATTAATTTTTCACTTCTGCTCAAAAGGAGAAAAACTGCTTCTCCTGTTGGCCAAAGTACTTTTATGTATTGGCCAAACAACTTAAATTTTTTAAAAAGTATTTTTTTGGAGGAAAAAAATACTTTTGGCCTGCCAAAAGCTTGCCAAATAGGGATGTGCATGGATCAGATCGGATTTAGCACATTTCGGACCGGATTTCGGATTCTTGAAAATGCAATCCGATCCGAATTAATATCGTATCAGATCGGATTTTAAAGTTTGGATCGGATTTCGAATTCTAGAAAATGCAATCCGATCCGAATTAATATCGTATCAGATCGGATTTTAAAGTTTGACTCGGATTTCGGATTCTAGAAAATGCAATCCGAATTCGATCCGAATTAATATCGGATCGGATTTTAAAGTTTGGATTGGATCAGATTGTTATTCCTCAAAGCAAACTCATATGTATATTTTCTTTGTAAAAAAGGCAATACGGTAAGAAAAATTCATGTTTCTGCAATTATGAAAGTAATATGGTGCCAATATAGTTAAATCCATCAATTGTAAAGGTAATAATAACTTGAACGAAAATATAAAGGAAGTATTAACTATCCGAAACTAAAGTTTAGTATTTATACTTGCCCTAATAATTTCGGATTTCGGATCGGATCAGATCAGATCGGATCGTATTAATATTATATCAATCCGAATTCGATCCGGAATCCTAAATTTTAATAAACACAATCCGAAATCCGATCAAATTATCTGAAATTAAACGGATCGATTTGGATTTCGAATATCCGATCCAAATGAAAAATCCTATCGCCAAACATGCTCTCAAACTCACATGCTTATCACCCATTAAACGGAAAATAGGCTCCTTACCATGATGTTTCCTATTCCCATGACTTAATAGATTCATCTAATTAATATCCATCCAACCACATTAAAAGAGAAAATGTTATGTATCATTTTTTTTAATTCACAGAATTGAAATCAGACGTCTAATTAAAAGTTGAGTAATTGTTTACCTATAAACGGTAATTGAATTTATACGTAATTTCTAGATAATTAAATTAGTTTGATCATGAAATAATAAAATAATAGGAAAAATATATAATACTTAGCTTTAAAATGAAAATGTTGGAGAGATGACAGTTCCGGAACAAGGTTCCCGAGCATAGCAATGATGAGATCAAAAAGCAGAATAAGATTGTATTAAGCTTTGTATAGAATGTAGTGTAAGTTTAGCCAGAGAATTTGTGTCATCTACAATGATAACCGGGCTCACTATTTATAATTGTGTCTAGGAGGTCCTAGGATCGTGCCCTCCTTTAATGTCAATTATGAGGGTCATTGACGAAGATGTAACGATGAACATAAAAGCCAAATTCTCTGTAACGGGTCGTCGCTCTTAATACTGCATAATATTCCTTATTAAATGCTACCGGACGCAGAACACCAAATACACCTTTGTGAACATTATCCCTTCCGGTGACAAACGGAATAGCTGCGCTCCATCTTCGGTCATCCCATTTTACATGCGTCTTTCCTTTAGATGACCACATGTCATATCATATTTCTACCTCATACCTTAATATTATATATCCCACTACACCTATAAACAAATGTTTTGTTCTAGCCTGCCAAACGTTCGCCCTCGTTAAAAAGTGGTAATTTCTCTACGAACAAACATTAGTAAACATGGATATTTTGGACCTTTCGGGTAACGTTGAGGTTTTTCTGTTCGGATAGTAGAAAGAGACAAAATTAAAACTTTTTCGTATAGTAGGAAAAAATAAATTGGCCATTTTGTCCATAACTTTTTTTTTTTTTAAATATAGTTACTAGTTTACGGGTCGATTTCGGATGGTCCGGTTTACTGTAACGACGACCACGTCACAAAGTTCACTTCCATTCGCTTACTCTAAAACCCTAGAAAACTGTCCTAAAACCCTGTCTCCCTCGCTGTGTTACAGTTATACATGCATACACAATAATTTTTGCTTTTCAACGAACCATGTTCCCTGCTCAAAATCCACGGCCTCAGCGCCCTTCTCAGTTACAGACCAATGGAGTTGCTCCTTCAGCTCCCCAGCAGGTTCTCATCCATTTAATTTTCTTATATCTTTAATTTAATCTTGTTTTTTTGTTTGTTTGTTTGATTTGGGTTTCTTGATTAAATTTCATCAGATTATGGGTAACCCAGGAACCTTTATGCAAAACCCTATGCAAATTCAGCCTCAGATGGCAATTCCAAACATCAACTCAAATACCCAATTTTCCCCTCAGCAGCTTTTCGCATTCCAAATGAACCAGATAAACAATGCTAATTCTCAACAACAAAAAGGTCAATTCTTGGCCCAAAATGTTGCAAACCCACCTCAATTCGTGAACCAAAATGTTGCAATGCAAAATTTGAACCAGCTTCTGCAATTACAAATGGCTATGCAAATGCCAGGGTTTGGTCAGGTTGTTCCTGGGAATGTTCCCTTGTATCTAAATCAGGTGTCTCAGGGTATGGGACTTCAAAATCCTAACTTTGCTATGAACGGGCATTTGGGTCTTATGAATGCCAGTGGAACTGTCCAGCAGTCCATGAATGGAAATTTGTCTAAGCAAATGGCTAATGCGACTCGGCAATTGCAAGGGCAGTCACCGCTGATGAACTCTTTTGGCGCCGTTCAGCACTCACAAACTCAGAACTTCAATATTCCTGCTTCTGCTAATTCGCAGGTGAATTCACTTGGTGGTTTAATCTTTTACTAGATTGTGTTTTTGATTGTCTTCTCTTAGTCCGTCTTAATATATTGAGTGCAGTATATATTACTGGTAAATCCCATATGTGGGCTGTTATTGCCTTAAGATGATGAAGCATAGATAGATTGTGATGGGCCTCCTTAGCTAGTAGTATGCTAGGGAAAGCTGTTAAATGGAGGACTAAGACTTGTTTGGCCTTACTCTGTACTGGTAAAGGATTGCATCATCTTTCAGAACATAATTATTGTTAATGAGAATTGGAGTAAGCTGCATTATAAGGAGCACTATTCCTGTTCTGGATGTGCTCATATGTGATGCTTGTTTTAGCCTAACAAAGATTACTAAGGTATGTTTCTGCTTATTGTTCAAACCAGATTTCTCAGGGTATGAGGCCTCAAAGTTCCAACTTTCTTATGAATGCGCATATGGGTCCTGCGAATGCCAATGGAGTTGTCCAGCAGTCTAAAAATGGTTTTCCTAAGCAAATGCCTAATGCGACTCAGCAACTGCAAGGTCAATTGCCTCTGATGAATCCTTTTGGCTTTGTTCAGCAGCCACAAGCTCAGAACTTCAATACACCTGCTTCTGCTAATACACAGGTGAATTCACTTGGTAGCGTGTTTGAGGTGGTCTAATTTTCACTAAATAGTTCCTGGTCACCTTCTCTTAGATTCTTTATTCTATCGACTGCAGTATGTACTACTGGAAAATCCTATATATTTACACTGCCTTCCTCATAAGAATCAAATGTTGAAGAATAGATAGATAATGATGAGCCTCATAAGTTAGTAGCATGTTGGGCAAAGATGTAAACTGGATGACTATCAAAAATGTCATCTTACTCTATACTAGTGAAGGATGCTGCCTTAAGTTGTAGCGTTGCTGTATGACGAACATATTCTACAGAACATAATTATTGTAGCTCGGTCATTGGTAACTCTCTTCTAACATGTTCTACAGAACATAATTATTGTTTGTTTATGTAAATGGAGCTTAGCTGCTTTACAGAGGACAACTATTCCTGCTTGTGCTCATACAATGATGCTTGTTCTGGTCAGCAAAGTTTGCTAAAGCCTGTCTCTATGTATTGTTCAAACTAGGTGTGTCAGGATATGGGGCCTCAAATTTCCAACTTTGCTATGAATGCACAATTGGGTCTTTTGAATGCCAATGGAGCTGTCCAGCAGTCTATGAATGGTTATGAGCAGATGCCTAATGCGACTCAGCAATTGCTTGGTCAGTTGCCTCGGATGAATCCTTTTGGCATTGTTCAGCAGCCACCAACTCAGAACTTCAATGCTCCTGCTTCTGCTAATGCACAGGTGAATTCACCTGGTTCCTGCATGTCTCTTTTGCTGTACTTCAGCTGTGTTGTTTGTTCGAAAGTGTTCAAGCATTTTTATTAAATAGTTTCTTTGGTTATCTTCTGTTAGACATTCATATTCTATCAATCACAGTCATAGGCAAGTCTCGGTGCATCTAGGATCACAATGATGTGATTTTGCATAAAATAAAATTAAAAATAAAATTAAACAAATGGATGAATGAATGAAGAAGTAAATAAATAGATGATAAATAAATAAATGGACATACGAGTCTTCTTGATCTATGCATAAAAGTTTGACAACATGAGATGGCGCATAAGCTGATTCAGACACCATCATTATCTCCCAAAAATATGTTTAACAACATGAGATTGGTTTTGGACAGAGTTGTTTTTGCTCCGGGAGAATCGAGAGCCATTTGGCTATTTGCATTTGATGTTTCTTCCGATGACACTGAGTTCTATAACTATTTTGCAGGTAAACCCTGGATGTGTTGGTGGGCTTAACAAAGGCAACCAGAAAAATTCTTATAATAGTAACTTCTCAAAGAATCAACAGCATGGCGCAAAGTATGTTCGGCCCTTATGGTCCATTTATGTCTGTTCTTTCTACTTGTAGCCTTTATCCATTTTATTCCTTTCCTGATCTCCATTTTCTGCAGATCTATGAAGTCCCCGTTTGGTAAAGGGAAGTTCTCAACTAATAGAAAAAGCCTAGAAAAAGGTGAGTTCTTTTGTGTTTTGCTCATTTTACTTCTTACACATCTATATGATTTGCCAATTCCAACATGTCCTATTATTTGATTTCTCTGCACGCACGAGCCTGATATTTTGGTTTTAAATGGTAAATACAAGCTCCAGATATCAATTCTAACATGTTCTGTTAAGCTGCTTGCAACGGACATCAGTTCTATGTATATATTTGCATGACATTGCTCTTGAGTTATTTGTAGTACCTACTTTCTTTCTCACCTTCTTCTCAGGTCATCACAGAAACGGGGAGAAAAAAAGTAATCTTGCTAATTCAGTGAAACCTGAGATGGAGAAAAAGAGGTACTTTTCTGCTTTAGTGCAATCTTATATTGCGTCTTGTGCAGAAAAAAGAAAACTCTTATTAACATTCATTTGGCCGGTTTTGAGAATCTTGTTGTGCAAAGGCTTTTTCTTTTTCTTTTTCTTTTTCGGTTTTCTTGTCTGTTCGTGGTGATTAGGTTTTTCCTTTTTTGAGACATTGGGCACCATTAGTTTGCTTTCAAGCAGTTGATCGGCAAAAACTGCAAATGTTTGATGTGGATAATAGGATTTTCTTTAGATTGCATAGCAATAAAGTCAAAGGTGATCTATTTTATTAACAACTCATGATTCAATTATATCAAATGCCCTTCAACAATCAAATTGGTTTTTCTGCATGTCACATGGGAGAAGAGAAAGCCCTCGTAAAACTGAATGCTCACATGTACCTGGTACCTGTGCTGGTGAAAGGTAGTAGGTACCGGTGGAATGTCGAGGTGCACGCAAGTTGGTCCATACACTATCTTTATCAAAAGAAAGGCTGAAGGCTCGCATAGCATCCATGCTTCCTTGACAATTTCTATTTTTGATGGAATTTTGTTCTTGAAAAAAAAACAGTTTAATCAACTTCTATTTATATTTGTCGTTCTTTCAGGGGTTTATCTTTAGATATTGTCGTTCTTTTGGGTCCATTTAAGTTTCATCTGTTTCCTTGTACTTTATTTTTATTTTCATTTTTTGTTGATTTTTTTTATTTTTTTTCTTTGGATATTACTCTTTGATGCAAAGGTCTCTCTTGGTGACTTATTCGGCGCAAGAAATCCGACGGTGGCGGGAAGAACGCCGTAAGAATTACCCCTCAAAATCAAACCTCGAGAAGGTTGGTTACCTGTACTTGAGATAATGTCTGTACTTGGTCATATTGAAACGTGGCACATCTTAAGAATACATATGCTTTGCTGCAGAAGCTGACAGAGAAAACGGCAGAGTCCGATGATAGTTCATGTGCTGCCAAGTTGCGCCGTCAGGTATGTTGATACTCCTCTTTTCTTTAGTATCCGATGTCATCAGAAGTTGCTGAAGACATGAATCTTGTAAATTTGTTTTACAATAAATACCTGTATACATGTATATCTGTGTGTATGTGGTAATCTCTTGCTATTCATGTTACTTAATTATTTTTAACTTCTTGCAGCAACTTAAGGAAATTCTAGCCAAGCAGGCAGAGTTAGGCTGTGAAGTTGCAGAAATACCATCGTCCTATCTATCGGATTCTGAGAAACAAGGGGATGGAAGGGAGCAAAAAAGACCACTGAGTAGAAAAGAGAGGTTCCAAAAAAAGTTCAATAAAAGGGAAAGATTCAATCGAAATGACCGCTTCTCCAAGAAACGAAGATTTGGAAACTCTGATTCATCAAATACTCGTGATCAAAACGGCTCTACTGCAGGTCAGGTTACAGAAACCGCAAGAGAACCAACACTACTGCAGAAACTATTGAGTTCAGATATTCGGAGAGATAAACGCCACCTATTGCAGGTCTTTAGGTTTATGACCATGAATTCTTTGTTTAAAGATTGGCCTGAGAAACCCCTGAGATTTCCCCGAGTGGTACTTAAGGAAACAGGGGAAGAAATTGAAGCTGCTGAAGAAATATATGATGCTATAGATACAACCATCGAAAAAAAATCAAATGACAGCGACAATGATGATGAAAATAATATTGCTGAATTTACTGAAGCAGCTAGTGAGTTGCAAGAAAATGGTAGTCACTCTGAGAGTGAATGACCTCAGGGTGGAGGGATAAATCACTGATTAGACAAAACAGCCTGTATCTCAACCTCTCATATCACTGTTTATTGTATATGTTTTTGGTAGCTTTATATCAGTTATGTTTATATTATAAGGGGTCGTTTGGTGATGATGGATAAGCAAAAATCATCTTGGAATAAAAATTTAGTATCACCTTATTCCTTGTTTGGTTACTAAACTTGAGATAAGTTATCGTTGGATTAAAAATAGTATCAAGATAACTTACACCTGCCACAGGATAAGTTATCCGAGGATAAGCAATAAAATTAACAATGCCAGGATTAATACAGTATACCAAACAATCAATAAGGAATAATACTAGAATAACTAATCACTATCATAACTTATCTTCAAATCAAACAACCCCTAATTTGTCTAAATGTCTTGGCGCTGATTGGAATTTTGATTTTCAAGGGTTGCTAACATTTTAGATTTAACAGTTAAATCTAAATACACTTCAGTATGATAATATCAGGAAAGAAGAATTAGATGATTTTGCTCCGTTATACTACTATATTTATACCTAGCAATTTTCAAGTGTACAAAATGAAAGTCTAGGGAGTCGCTGCAATTGTCGGAGCTAATTCGATGAAGGGCTTTTGGTTAACTTAAAATCTTTATAGAAGGAGCTGTCTGTAATTTTGCGTATTAAGGGAGACTTTTCCTGTAATGAGTAAAAGTCTTGAGGACTATACTATGAAAATAAATTTGTCTTGGATCTTTCTTATCTGGACGCATCTTAGCATTCTCCTTTCTTGCCCCTTCAGATCATCATGATTCATGCTAATCACATCCATTTTACGCAATTAATGTCTTCAATTCCCCTTTGAGTGGGGCCAAAGTATACTATGGCATGTCAATGTGAAGGGAAAATATAAATGTACATGATGAAGAATATTTATTTATTCTTTTTAAAAAAATATTATTATTATGAAGAAAATACATGTATACAGCCGAAATCGGAGGAGTCCAATTTCGAGGTCTTTATTATTCCGAGCCCGAGCTCAGAAGGCTTGAAGCAGGGTTCGAGTCCGACCTCAGAGTACATACCTCGAGAGAGCACATCGAAAGCCCGACATGACGTACCTCGAGGCAGTACAAAATCGATGACAGTCAACAAAAAATGGGAAATTCCCAAAGACACGTGGTCAGGACAAATAAGATTTGTAAGAGATAGTACAAATCCGTAGTAGGCCGTTATACAGCTGTACCAATAGTATTCTTTGCCATATTTAGAAATGTACCATATTAGGGTTTTCCCCTCCTATATAAAGGGGACCCCAATTATTTTGTAAGGGGAGATCAATTCATTGCTATAGAACATTCTACTTTGCTTTTTTCGTATACTGTGCTCAAGATTATCCATCAACTTTATTGTTCTTCATTTATTGTTCATACTTCATTACTACGTACTGACCTCGAGACCCCGAGCTCAAGGCTCCCCGTTCCTTTGACAACTTCGGTTTGGCTATCATATTTCTCCTATTTACACCTAGTATTTCTTGCTTGTTTACTAGTATTGAAATATATCACATATTTTTAGAACTACAAATCAAGTATAATTGTTAATACCAATTTTTGAGGTAAATAGTTTGGCGCCCACCGTGGGACTAAAGATAATAGTGGTTATTTTGGTGCTAGTTTTCTGATAACAAACGTTATTCTTCACACTTTTTCTTGTCCAAAGATTCTTTGATTGTAGGATAAAATATGTCTAACTCAGCAAATGCACCTGGAAATGACGGTCTCGGTTTACATGGAGAAAACAGTGCAACAACTCCAAGGGCAGGCGTGCCACCACTAAAACCTGGGGTAGCACCAACACCAAACCCTGTCGACGTAGGTTCACACATTGCTTTGCACGTCGATTTGGGTACTGATATTGAAGGAAGTGTACGCGGATGAGACCAACTTGACGCACAAGGGACACATGCTCGAGAAGAAAGAGAAGTTAGTCTACAAGTAATTTTCGAGATGTTGCAAGCACAGCAAGTGGCTATCGCTCAGTTACAGAGTCAGCAAAAGAGTCCGAGCGGAGCAGGACCAGAAACGGCTCCTCAAGTTGAGCCAACCCCAGAAAAATCAAGTAACAACGGCACGGGAGCTGACTCCACCATTATGAAAATGCTAGAGGAACTCACCAAGAGGATCGAGTCAGGAGAAAAGAAGATAGAGGACAACGATAAGAAAGTGGAAACCTAACTCGAGGGTCGACCAGATCCCGGGAGCACATTCGGTCCTGAAGGGACTAGATTCGAAGAAGTTTGTGTAGAAATCATTCCCACCGAGTGCGGCCCCGAAGCCCATTCCGAAGAAGTTCAGGATGCCCGACATCCTAAAATATAACGGGACCACAGATCCCAACGAGCATATCACCACATATACTTATGGTATAAAAGTAAATGATTTAAAGGACGACGAGATTGAGTTTGTCCTATTGAAGAAATTTGGAGAAACCTTGTCCAAGGGGGCCATGATGTGGTATCATAACCTCCCCCCGAACTCAATAGATTCGTTTGCCATGTTGGCAGACTCATTTGTAAAGGCACATGCTGGTGCCATAAAAGTCGCTACAAGGAAGTCCGATGTTTTTAAAATCAAACAAAGAGAGAACAAGATGCTGAGGGAGTTCATATCCCGTTTACAGATGGAGCGAATGGAGCTACCACCCGTCTACAATGATTGGGCTGTACATGCCTTCACACAGGGATTGAATGAACGAAGTTCAATAGCTTCGAGGCAGCTGAAGAAGAACTTGATCGAGTATCCCGCCGTAACTTGGGCGGATGTGCACAACAGGTACCCGTCGAAAATTAGGGTCGAGGACGACCAGTTGGGAGCCCTCTCGGGCTCAGTTTATCCAAGCAGGTTACTAGTAAAGGAACAAATAAATGCATAAAGTAAGCTGATCACGCCCAACTTCAGTCCTAAAAAGGATAAGTGGTCACTGCAAATATAATCCGGTATATAAGTCCGGAGTCGAATCCCACTGAGAACTAAAATTTTGCAATAATTGTTCAATATTGCTAAGAAACGCAAGTCCAAACAATTTCCTAATTATTGAGATTATAATATTTATTTCTAACTAATTAACTAAGAAACTAAAGTAGTAAATTAACAACTAAAGATGCTAAGGGTTGGAGATTAAATTTAGGAGGTTTAGAGTTATGATTTTCCCAACTGTCGAAATCCTTCCCGCTATGTTTTGTATAATTTCGCCTATGTATTCTCTACTGGCCGTGAGCACTTTAGGTGCCATAATTCTCTCTTGAGCAACTACAACAATTTACTAGACACATTCTCTCGAACTATGCTAGTTGGCTTTATCTAACCGTTCATTATGACCACGTCAAGGCTTTGTTCTTTATAAACCTACCTTTAAACCTGCTGTATTGATTTCTCACATATGTTAGGAGTGATGTTGTTCAACAACCACCTAAACATGTATCATTTCTCAAGCAACACATAATAAATAGGCATAGTCAATTGATGTCCATTCAATCAACAACAATAAACACGTAGTTGAACAAGTAGAGAAATCCAACGACTCAATTATATAAAAACATAACACGAATTTATCCTACAAAAAGTTCCATCAAAACCCTAGATAACAAATTAGCTATTCATAATAGTATGTAAAAATACAATACTAAAAGTCATAACCAACAATGAAAAATAAGAAGAGGAAGGAAAAACTCGTAGAAAAATTCACCGCCTTGCTTCTATTGTGTATCTGCCTCCTTAGGTCGAATCTCTGTCTCAAATCTGTCCAAATATCCTCAAAATATCATTTTTCCATGTATATATACCAAGTAGGGTCGGGCCCAAGCAATTATACCTTCTCCTATGTGAAAAAGTATGATTTCCAGGTCTAGACGACCGTGGTCGCGGTCAACCGCGGTCCGAGCGCGGTCATTTACCAACATTCTGTCTCAGTCCTCGTCAGGTTCGCGGTCGTGGTTTCAACCGCATTTTTCACCCTGTTACGTTTGGAATTTGGGAAAACGTAAAACATGAAATTTGTATCACTTTGAGTTAACTTTCCAACCATATATTATATAGACCAAATGGAGTTTGGAGAAAAAGTTATGTCTATTTTACTAAACAGTGCGCAATATGCCTACTCGAGTCTTCGTTTGTTCTTAACTATCAAATTTGACCCCTGAACACGATCTCAACTTAATTACTTGGGCTTTAACTCAGACTTCAAAGCTCTAAATCACTTGAATTCATTCCATAACATCTACATAGCTCGGAATCACTCCTACAAGGCACAAAACACACAATTAGTGCAAACCACTAGCGATTAAAGCTCAAACTCAATTAAAATGCAGTAAATTTGAGTGTAATAAGCGACTAAAATACGTAATTATAGCCTATCATCAACACCCCACGCTTAGACCATTGCTCGTCCTTGATCAATCAAACTACACTTTATATAGACACGCACTTTTTAAGCAATTCTCCTAACTCATCACACCAAGAATATTTAAAATAGACTAAGCACAAAAGCGTAACATCTTCACCTCAAGATTTGACTCACAAGTACCACACATTATTCACAACTCACCCACTTACTTTAACATAGAGGTCACTGACATTACCTTTCCTTCATGAATCAAGTTCCCTCACACAACAAAAGAGAGTAGTTCCACACAACAAAATTTAAGAACACATAGGAACTTAAGATCGAAAGAATTCACTCACTCTCAGAAATAACATTCATATGCCAAAAAAGATGCACCATAGGCTTGCCTGTAGTGTACTACTCTACTAATTGAGCTTATTCAGTCTAGGATCAAGTAGGACTTTATTTGGTTGTAATGTAGGCTACGGGACGGGTAAGATACATTTAGATATAAGAGTGACTACACCTCCCTAAGCACTTTAATACATATACTTTAACATTCAAACCTCATACTAATGTCAAACCAAATTCTGCCTTCACATCAATGTATACTACCCCATGCTTCTTTAAGCACAAATAAATCAAAAGTCACCACTTATCAAGGAATATTTTTTTTCACAACAATACAACTTTATTTTTTATTTTTTTATTTTTTATTTAAGCGGCTCTTACTTTTTCAAAACAATGCACCTTTCTCCTTATTTCATTACTTCCACTCAAAAGCCAAATCAACCAGCCCACACTTTAACTTTTACACAGTTCATAACACTTCAAGTGCTCATGAGAGGTTAGAAGGTTCAAATATATGGTTAATTCAAACAAAATGGGTAAGGCTTGTAATGTGGTTGCCAAAGAAACATGATTACAGGCTCAAAGGAGTTAACTACGATACATAACAATTAGGCGGGTAAAATATACATATCTGGCTCAACAAAGAAACACCTATATCACTTCCAAGGCTG
Organism: Nicotiana knightiana; assembly: GCA_005239525.1. NCBI lineage: Eukaryota > Viridiplantae > Streptophyta > Magnoliopsida > Solanales > Solanaceae > Nicotiana > Nicotiana knightiana. The sequence continues at coordinate 98,482 of ML380986.1, read as the reverse complement.
AACAAAACTACTATTTGACTTTGCAAACACACAGGGCAAGTTCTAGGAATCAAATGCAATGCACAGAATAACACATAAATCTCACACACACATGACACTTAACTCACCCAGGATTGGATTCATCAAGACACTCTAGTCAGAGCAGTTAAGAAAATTTAAAATCATACAATTTAAGGTACTTATACAAGAGTAAAAAACTGAGCCTAAGCGTCACAACCAAAGTACTCACTATTCTCAAGGCATAACAAAGTCAAGAGATATTGCTTCAATTCAAAACACAACACAATGGCTCCTCTTTCTAAAAAAATAAATAAAACTAACTACACCTGATTCAAATAAAACCCTTGGAAAAGAACCGCGACACAAAGAAAAATCAAGGGGGAATTGCTACACTACCTAACAAAAGAAAATCATTTTATTTTTTTTCCTTTAGACTTAAATCCTTCAAGAAAATTGTCTAATAGATCCATCATTGGGAAAAGTCCAATCTTTTCTATTTTTGTAAAAAAAAATTATTCAATTAAACAAACACAACTAAATTAGCATGGAAAGTCACGCAGACAATCTCCTCACCCACACTTAAAATTGTGCATTGCCCCCAATGCACACTCATACATACAAGAGGGTAAAAAAAACTCCCTGGTAGGCCAAAGGCCGAAGCACTAGCATCTCATGGGGTACTCAGACTTCTCCCAGGCCTGGTCCGTCGTGCGGGTACCTCATACTTAGTTCCAACTATCTGGTTTGTTGTTGCATCCTTCCTATGGCTTTGCGTTCCATGCTCCTATACAATCAAAAATCGACACTACAAAAATATAAAATTAGAAAAAAAACAAAAAATAAAATAAAATAAAGCAGTAAAGCTGGGTTGCCTCCCAACAAGCGCTTGATTTAATATCGCGGAACGACGTGAATCACTTTTTGCCTCCACCTTGAGCTTATGAATTCAACCCCAAGTTTTGATTCAAGCTTATGATTATGCTCCTGGGGTGGTGGAACGAATCTAACTGGCCCAATGAAACTATATAATATTCTGCACTTCTTGCCCTTTAGATGAGGTGTGTAATTCTGACAAGAAGAATCCAGAATGTAGGCACCTTGTTTCTCATTCCTTGACTCCTCAATCGGCTCTGATGACTCTATTTTTATATAATCATCCAAACACAATGTGGAAAAGTGCTTGGAGTGTGGACCAATGCGCTCTACTACATGAACATCGGGACTGTCTACTTCCTCAACACCCATGACATTAGAGTCAGCTAAATATGTATCATCAATGTCCTTGGTTGACTCCAATCTCTTCTACAACATCGACATCCTCAAAATCTAGTTCGATTGATTGTTGGAGTTCTACTCTGACCTCCTCCCTTAGCACCTCAAGTTTTGCGTCTAATACAAGCTTCTTTTCGCTACTATCCACAATATCAGCTGGTTGAGCATTAAATGCTTCAACTATTTGACGCATTTGTGCCTCCAGGTTGCGAATAGTAGCATCTTGTTTTTGTATGTGCAATTGTTTCTCATTATCTTGTTCCACAAGGCCCCTTAGCATATCCTTGATCTCTTTTAGGTCATCATCCCTGAGTTCTTTGTTCCTATTAACTTCACAAGAAAAAGAAGAACCATCAAAGTAAGGGGTGGGGGGAAGATAAGAAATACAAGCACAACCATGAAAGTGACCATCTTGACCACCACACATATCACATACATTTCACACATAAGATTGAGTTGCTGCACATAACTCGTTCTCGGAAGTATTTTGATATTTTTTCCATGGGTGGTTTCTTCCAAAATAAGCATAAGGAGGGTCAACAGTAGAATTACCAACATCAAAACTCTCATAATTCCATGATGCCATATTTTTTTTTTTCAAATTAACAAATAAAACTAAAATAAAGAAAATAAAACTCAAATACTAAAAAAAAAGTTCAAACTTGAAACCTATCAATATGTACACCTACAACTACACCATTAGTTCCACGACAACAACACCAAAATTTGATCACGCCCAACTCTAGTCCTAAAAAGGATAAGCGATCGCTGCAAATATAATTCGGTCTATAAGTCCGGCGTTGATCCCACAGAGAACTAAAATTTCGCTATAATTTTTCAATATTGCTAAGAAACGCAAGTCCAAAAAATTTCCTAATTATTGAGATTATAATATTTATTTCTAACTAATTAACGAAGAAACTAAAACAGTAAATTAACAACTAAAGATGCTAAGGGTTGGAGATTAAATTTAGGAGGTCTAGAGTTATGATTTCTCCGACTGTCGGAATCCTTCCCGCTATGTTTTCTATAATTTCGCCTATGTATTCTATACTGCTCGTGAGCACTTTAGGTGCCGTAATTCTCTCTTGAGCAACTACAACAATTTACTAGACATATTCTCTCGAACTACGCTAGTTGGCTTTATCTAACCGTTCATTATGACCACGTCAAGGCTTTGTTCTTTCTAAACCTACCTTTAAACCTGCTGTATCGATTTCTCACATACGTTAGGAGTGACGTTGTTCAACAACCACCTAAATATGTATCATTTCTCAAGCAATACATAATAAATAGGCATAGTCAATCGATGACCATTCAATCAACAACAATAAACACGTAATTGAACAAGTAGAGAATTCCAACGACTCAATTATATAAAAACATAACACGAATTTATCCTAAAGTTCCATCAAAACCCTAGATAAAAAATTTGCTATTCATAATAGGATGTAAAAATACAATACTAAAAGTCATAACCAACAATGAAAAATAAGAAGAGGAAGGAAAAACTTGTAGAAGAATTTCCCGCCTTGCTCCTATTGTGTATCTGCCTCCTTAGGTCGAATCTTTATTTCAAATCTGTCCAAATCTCCTCAAAATACCGTTTTTCCATGTATATATACCAAGTAGGGTCGGTCCCAAACAATTATACCTTCTTCTATGCGAAAAAGGATGATTTTCCAGGTCTGGACGACCGCGGTCGCGGTCAATCGCGGTCCGGGCGCGGTCATTTACCAACATTCTGTTTCAGTCCGCGTCAGGTCCGCGCGTTTTTCACCCTGTTACGTTTGGAGTTTGGGAAAACATAAAACATGATTTGTATCCCTTTGAGTTAACTTTCCAATCATATATTATATAAACCAAAGCTCCAAATCACTTGAAATCATTCCAGAGAGGAGTCCGATTTCGAGGTCTCTGTTATCCCGAGTCCGAGCTCGTAAGGCTTGAAGTAGGGTTCGAGTCCGACCTCAGAGTACATACCTCGAGAGAGCACATCGAAGGCCCGACATGACCTACCTCGAGACAGTACAAAATCGATGACAGTCAAGAAAAAGCGGAAAATTCCCAAGGACACGTGGTCAGGACAAATAAGATTTATAAGAGATAGTACAAATCTGTACTAGGCCGTTATATAGCTGCACCAATAGTATTCTTTGTCATAATTAGAAATGTACCATATTAGGGTTTTCCCTTCCTATAAAAGGGACCCCAATCATTTTGTCATTTTGTAAGGGGAGATCAATTCACTGCTATAGAACATTCTACTCTGCTTTTTTCGTATACTGTGCTCAAGATTATCCTTCAACTTTTTTGTTCTTCATTTATTTTTCATACTTCATTACTACATACTGACCTCGAGACCCCGAGACAATTGAGTTCGAGGCCCCCTGTTCCTTTGACAACTTCGATTTGGCTATCATATTTCTCCTATTTATACCTAGTATTTCTTACTTGTTTATTAGTATTAAAATATATCACATATTTTTAAAATCACAAATCAAATATAATTATTAATACCAATTTTCGAGGTAAACAATACACAACCAAAGAGAGAGTTTCAATTTAGAAAACATTGCACGAGGCTATTGAATAATAGCAATTCCAGGCTTCCAGCTTTACAAAAGTGAATTATTATTCTATCTTTTCGAATTCAACACGTCAATTCCCCTAAGAAATAGGAGGCGAAAAAAGGAAGAAAATAGAATTAGGTGATTGGCCGATTGGAGGACTAAGTCTACCATAAAATATGTATATATAGTAGTCTAGAAGAAGATTCTTCGTGTCTAAAGACGACTTGAGATATTACTCATTTTTCTCACGTTGAGCTGAAATTATTCAACGTCTTTGAATAATAAAATATTCTGTTTATTATTAAAGTAGGACTATCATCAGTTAATCATTGTCTATGTGATCACGATTCAAAACTTGAATATCACGGTGACGATTTTCGTTGATTTTGAGCGGGTCAAAATGGATTGAGCCAATGAATTAGTGGGTATTTACCCCGACCAAAAGTTAATCGGCTTGAGATGGACTAAGTTAAGATATACTAAAATTTGGGTCATAGTCCAACTCGCACAACTCTTATCAAACTTAAATTAATGTGTGTTATTTTCTTATGAATTGTTTCATTATCAAATAAGATTCTTTTTTTTTGTTATGGTCATATATAACATATCAAACAAAAAATAATTATTTTAAAAATATTTTAGCAAAATTACTCACGGATTAATTTGGACTAAAAAATTAATCTAACTTTACATGGATTGAGTCAAAATGAATTAACTTCAACAAATGGACAGGTTAATGATAGGAGGGGTTAAATAGGTTTGGACTGGAATTATCAGCCCTAGTCACCGTCATATAATATGCTAATGCACCGAGTAACTTAAGATAAACTAAACATGCATCCGCAAACAGGTTTAGTCGTAATTAGGATGTAAGTTCATCAATTTCTAGGTCAAATATGACAACATCAACTGTAATGGTTCCAATCTCCACAACCAAATACAAAAAGGAATTACACTGAAGAGTAATAGTAACTAAGGTAGTGACAGAAAGAAAGGAGATGGGAAGACAGAGCCCAAGAGAGAAACAAACGAGGGTCTCAGTTGCATAGCCGTATACTTGCACGAACTTGTAATTACAGTAACTATATTCCTTCTATTGTCCAGTAATTCCTTCACACATATACCTCTAACATGGGTCTCAGTTGTTGTCCAATCAGGGGGACCTAGAGCATTGAGAACCCAGTAGTTTTTGCGTAGGCTCTGTATTTATGTTAAGAAATTCATTAAATATTTATAAATATCTAATTGTGAATCCAATTATTATTGAATATTAATTTGAAATTACGGTAGGAAGTAGAAACCCATAAGCCTCAAATCCTGAATCCGCCTCTGAGTCCAATAACCTCTTGTTAGGCTGTTTCACATCCTGACTCGTGCGCAACCCATTCTCACGCCCAAGTACTTTACTTTGAATTCTTTGGCGTTAGATTCACGGAGAAGACGATTCAGAGACATCTAGAATTCATTGATTTTTTGTTATATTGAAATAAATGAAAGTTGCCATTACAGCGACTTTCATAACGTGTTAATCGTATTTCTCTTCTATCTATAACGAACTAGTTGATTAGGTTCATCATCTAGAAAAATATGAGTATATAGTTCGATAGCTAAATACGAATAAATTAAGGCATACGTGGCACATATGTAATTCTTCAAATTTTTTTTTAAAAAAAATTGGTTTTTGTATTCAATGTTCTGAATTCTGATTTCAGAAAATCACTTTCTTTCTGTTCTTCGTTTTCTTTTCTTTTTTCATGTTGTCTCCACTTGCTAGGTGATATCATCTTTGTTACTTTAGTAAGTTGTATTTTGATACAAAAACAAGTCTATCTAAATAACTTTTGTCAGACATTGCATTTGTAGCCATCATAATCTGTAGGCATTGTTTTGCTTTTGTTTTCGTTGAAAACTAGGAATCTTGGAGCAACGATAAAGTTGTCTTAATGTGACTTTTAATTTCTAGGTCACAGGTTCAAATTATAAAAGCGTTTGCATCAGAGTAGATTACCTATATTACGTTTTTCTGAAAGGTCCTTTCTCAAACCCTGTGTAAAAATGAGATGCTCCATGCATCGTACTGTATTTATTTATTTATTTTCCTTACGGACAAACAAGTTCAAATAAGTAGTTAAGAGCTTAGTTACAAAATATAACTATATTTTTCTTGATAAGTATAATGAAAAAAAATAAAGGAAAATATTACCCGAAACAAATTGACAAAAAGTTACGTTAATTAATGCTCTTTAACTTTAAGGGACCAAATAGTTTGGCTACCAAAACCTACTACTCAATCTAATTTTAAAGACGCTCAAAAAGGAGGAACGATAAAGGCAAATAAAAGCACAAGAAAACTTAAGAGGGTTGAAGCATTTAACTAATGCCATTAACGCATGAAAGTGACATAGATTATAAGTAGGAGTAGCAATTAATATATAACAAAAACATACTCAATATTATCTCACACCGTGGGGTCTGAGAAGAATAATGTGTATGCAAACCTTACCCCTACCTTGTGAGGATAGAGAGTATAGGCGGATCCGGAATTTAGAGGGTTCAATATTTAAAGTTTTTAGCATTAAACCTATTATATTTTTAAAGTTATGGGTTCAGACCTATCATTTGTTGCAATTTTAATGAATTTTTTACACATAAATTTACGCTCAGCGACGAAAGTACTGGGTTCAGATGAACCCGACGGATATACTCTACATCCGCCTATGATAAAAAAGTTGTTTCCAATAAACACTCGGCTCAGGATAGCATAAGAACCACATTAATATATAGGCGTATTATTTATGTCAAATTCTTCAGCTAACTACCGTTACTATCACTACCCAAAAAAACTGGAATTAACTACGAACGTCGTCGTTAATCTGTCGTTAAAACATTCGTAGCTAGCAGAATTTCTTGATAATTCATTGATAATTCGTTGCTAAATGAGATTAGCGACGGATTTTTCTGTTTAGGTACAAGATTTGTCTGCCGCTAAAACCTGATTTTTTATAAGTAGTGTATTTCTCCATATCTCTCTTGACATAAATTAACTTATCCATCTCTAGAAAGTTTTTGTATATTTAGGACAGTAAAATTTGTTTCAAATTCCCTTATAGGCGTATTTTTTGTGTCAAATTTTGTTTTAAGAAGCGTTGGGACAAGGGTTTTTTCTTAAAATGAAAGTTTATGTAGTAAATTTTGTCTCTAAAGTTTCGTTAAAAACTCAACAAAACCTTAGAAAAATATAATCTTAGATTTAAACCAAATAGACGTAATATGATATAAATAAATTCACTAATAACAAATTCTTATGAAGCAGTTCTTTTAAATTCTTTCTTAATAAGCCATTACTATTAGTTGCTGGTTAATGCTCTTACTATACTTGCCATTACACAAGATTTCACACATTGGATTTACTGTATCTCCGTTGATTGGTAAAGTTGAATGTTATTGATATAATTAAGAATATATGATATCTAGAATTTGAAATTATGCATTTGCCAGCTATATTTATGAATTTAACAATTTATACTTGGGCTATGATAAATTCTTATTCTATCACAAATTATCATCTATTTCAAAATTCGTCACAATAAAATATCTTGGACATATTTTTCATTCGCAAGTCAATTATATTTTAAAACTTCTCTCTTTGCTTACTGAAAATGTATATCCACCAGTACAACTTCTTCAATCGCAAAAATGTAAAATATCACATTATAATAGCACAAGAAATTATATAAACTTTAATCATACCAATATTTTCAAGATTTCAAGTAGGACATCATATAATAAACCTAAAACTTTTTAAAGATTAAAAATCAACAAGGCAATCTCAACTTCCAAAACCAAAATCAGACGAGAAAAATGTGTATAATTAACATCTATCTTAGTTGGAAAAAAATGTGACATCTTTCCTTTATATAGAGTACTTCATAGATTAAAATAATTCTACTATTCTGGATATAAAAAAATTATACTAGTAATAAATAATAATCATGAATATGGATCCACCATTTAGTCCCATCCACTTGTTTCCTTCCTAGCGTAAGCCGCGAAATCAGAAAATATTACTCATATCTTTTTTTTTTTTTTTTTTTTAATAACTTTGCTCAACAATATTTTACTGGCCAACTTTTAGAAAAAGTAAACTTGAAACAAAAAAAATAGAGAAAAAAAAAGTGTGTGCGATAAAAAAGTTGTTTGGATAGTTATAATAGGATTTCTTTTGAGGATCAATGATGGATAAAGTATGATACCAAAATTTATACCATGTTTGGTTGATCGTATAATTTATTCAGGGATAATAATATATCGTTAACATAATATAGTATAACTTAGTCCTAGATTTAATACTGGATATCTCATCTTATCGCACTTTATCTCATCAAACTTGATATTATTTTATCTCACATCCCAAGTGGGATAAATTAGTCTACGGATTATAATCCCAAAATTATAAACTCGAGATAATTTAGTCCGCGTATCAAACGACCCCACTTTAAATGAAAAAAGAATAACATTCCCAAACCACTTCTTTAAAGAACTTCTTGGGAATAACTTAAACAGAAACTTATTTGGAAAATATTTTTACAACATTTCAGAACCCCTCTAATTCTTTTCCTCTTTTTTTTTTTTTTAAGTAATTATTTTCAACTAAATAATCTCGTTTGATTTAATAATCAGACACACTTTTGTTCACTGTACGAATACCTGTAGAAAATGTCTTTTCAGCAGGCAGGCAGCCTTCCCTTCTAGAACTTCAACAAAATAGCCTTACTACACTTTATAACCATTTCCCTCTTAATTTTCTATTCGGTTTTCTTTATTTTCCTATTTGTCGCCTACCATTAACGACTCCTCCCAGTTTCTTGTAAATTTCGCCCCACCACCCCACCCAACCACCCTCCCTCCCCTCTCTTCTTTTCGCTCCCCAATTTTCAAACAAGAACAGCTTCTACAATGCCTTTGACCTTTGAATTTCTTCTTCACTTATATCCCAATTTCACAAATTATTATTCTCATTCCACCTCAAATAAACAAAATAGTCTCAGCTTCATTTCTTCTCTATATTCCTATATTACACATAATATTCAAGTAAGTTGTTCTGATTTACATCTATAGCTGAAGACCTATTGTATTTTTATTCAGATATATTCTTTTCCCTGTAAAGATTGTATTTTTTTTTGTTGTTTTTTGAAGTGTCTCTTGATAGTTGACTTTAGTTTTAGAATACTGTAAGATTCTAAATATAAGATTTCTGGGTTGTTGTTGTTGTTGTTGTTCTGGGGTTGGATTATTTTGTAGTTTGTTGTTGAGCTGCTGAGATCAGCATCTGGGCTTGGGTTGGATTTGGTAGTTTTTTGGTGATTTTGGTTGAAATTGGATTTGGCAATTCACAGTTGCTTGAGTTTGTGAAATTTTTGGAGTCATTTTTGTTTGGGTTGGTGATTTATTATCTGGGGTTTAGATGAATTTGATAAGTTTTAGTTATGAGCTGTTGGAGGGGTCTGTGATCTTGAGATCATAGTCTCTTAACAGCAGCCTCTGTTAATTCCTTCCAAGAACTGAAGAGATTCCTTATACACCTGTTGTCGTTGTTGTTGCTGATCTGTTCAAACCATCTGCCCCTTATAACCTTAGATTGCCTTCTGTGCTGGATTAAACTAATATTATGGAGAATTCAACAGTTGCTGATTCCATTATGATGAATTCATCCTCTTTGAGGAGTGTTTCATCTAATAGGTCAAGGGCCTCTGTTGGGGGCTCTGTCCGGGAGGTAAATTTTGGTGATTTAGGATCAAAAGCCGTGAGATATGGGTCGCGAGGTGCTGACTCCGAGGGGTATGGGACGTCTCAAAAAGAGATTAGTGATGAGGATTCTAGAGTTATTTATTTAAATGATCCTGAAAAGACCAACGACAAGTTTGAATTTTCGGGGAATTCTATTAGGACTGCGAAATACTCTATTCTAACATTCTTGCCTCGGAACCTGTTTGAGCAGTTCCATAGAGTTGCATATATCTACTTTCTGGTGATTGCAATTCTTAATCAGCTTCCTATGTTGGCTGTCTTTGGTCGAGGAGCTTCGATTCTTCCGTTGGCTTTTGTGCTATTAGTTACAGCAGTTAAGGATGCCTACGAGGATTATAGGCGCCACCGCTCTGACAGGATTGAGAATAACCGGTTGGCATTGGTGTTGATGGATGGTCAGTTTCAAGAGAAAAAATGGAAAGACATAAGAGTGGGTGAAATCATCAAAATTTCATCAAGTGGTACCATTCCTTGTGATATGGTATTGCTCTCGACAAGTGACACCACTGGGGTCGCCTATATCCAGACTATAAATTTAGACGGTGAATCAAATCTGAAGACGCGGTATGCAAAGCAGGAGACGCAAATGAAGATGCCGGAAAAGGAGAGAATTAGTGGGGTGATCAAATGTGAGAAACCAAATAGGAACATTTACGGTTTTCATGCTAATATGGAAATAGATGGGAAGCGTGTTTCTCTTGGACCTTCAAATATAATCCTCCGTGGCTGTGAGCTCAAGAACACTAGTTGGGCTATTGGAGTTGCAGTTTATACTGGAAGGGAAACTAAAGCTATGCTCAACAACTCTGGGGCTCCATCAAAAAGGAGCCGTCTTGAGACCCGCATGAACAGGGAGATCATTATCCTCTCTTTCTTCCTTGTTGCATTATGTACTCTTGTCTCCATTTGTGCCGGTGTTTGGTTGAGGCGCCACAAGGATGAGTTGAATAGCATCCAGTTTTACAGGAAATTGGACTTCTCAGAAGACAAAGTTGAAGACTACAATTATTATGGCTGGGGACTGGAAATAGTGTTTACTTTTCTGATGTCAGTTATCGTCTACCAGATTATGATCCCTATATCACTGTACATATCTATGGAGCTTGTTCGTGTTGGTCAGGCTTACTTTATGATCCAAGATAATCGGATGTTTGATGAAGCCTCAAACTCAAGATTCCAGTGTAGGGCTCTTAACATAAATGAGGATCTGGGCCAAATAAAATATGTTTTCTCTGACAAAACCGGTACCTTAACTGAGAACAAGATGGAATTCCAATGTGCAAGCATTTGGGGTGTAGATTATGGCAGTGGTAAATCAGATTCTCAAGAAGAACCAGCTGGGTACTCTGCTCAAGGTGCTGCAACTTTCCGTCATCTTCTTTACCACCCTTCCCCTCCCCTTCTAGATAAAGAAAAAAAAACCTTTACTTTTTGAGAGTGCTTTATAACTCAGTGAAACTTATTTTTTCTTTCTTTATTTTGGTTAGTGGATGGTCAGGTTTTAAGGCCCAAAAGGCAGGTGAAGGTTGATCCAGTGCTTTCGAATATATCAAAAAGTGGGAAGCATTCAGATGAAGGGAAACATGTTCATGATTTTTTCCTTGCATTAGCTGCTTGCAACACTATCGTCCCTCTTAATGTGGGGACATCTGATCCGGCTGTGAAGTTGGTGGATTACCAAGGGGAGTCCCCGGATGAGCAGGCATTGGTTTATGCTGCTGCTGCTTATGGGTTTATGCTCATTGAGAGAACATCAGGCCATATAGTAATAGATGTTCAAGGAGAAAGACAAAGGTAATATTAAGCTGAGGTTTTTCCATTCCTCAACTCTTGTATTTCTCTCTTCCTACTGGAGGTACAAGTACTATCTTGCTATGGTAGTTTGGCATGTGTTACTTTAAATGCTCAGCAACTAGCATTACTGATTACTAGGAAATTCAATCGAATATTGTGGATGTTTGAAGCTTTAAGTTCGTAAAATAGCTAGTCAATAGCATATAGGATTATCATACTCAATATAAACTTGTGAGTGCACACACTCTTTCAATCGCAATTCTATCTTCTTCCATTTTAGCTGTGTATTAGTCAGCCTTCATTTCATTTGGCAGATGGAAATTTGAACTTTTAGATATTTGAAAGAAGTCTCTAGCACAAGCAGATCTATGATATAACTTTCGTATCTCAGTGTCCCTGATGCTATGTTGTTTTAGTTACCTACGACACAGTCTAACCCCCCTTTCATGGTTGCAGGTTCAATGTACTGGGCTTACATGAATTTGACAGTGACCGGAAGAGGATGTCAGTAATATTAGGTTGTCCCGACAACACAGTTAAAGTGTTTGTAAAAGGTGCTGATACATCCATGTTTGGTGTCAATGATAAATCATTAAACTTGAATGTAGTACGAGCAACAGAACTGCATCTACACTCTTATTCTTCAATGGGTCTCAGAACCCTTGTAATTGGAATGAGAGAAATGAGTGCTTCTGAATTTGAGGAATGGCAGTCTTCCTACGAGGCAGCAAACACTGCTGTCATTGGCAGGGCAGCTTTACTTCGGAAAGTAGCTGGCAAAGTGGAAAAGAACCTCACCATCTTAGGTGCCTCTGGTATTGAAGATAAATTGCAGAAAGGTGTTCCAGAAGCAATTGAGTCCTTAAGAGTGGCAGGCATTAAAGTTTGGGTTTTGACTGGGGACAAGCAAGAAACTGCAATATCAATTGGCTATTCCTCAAAACTTTTAACGAGCAATATGACTCAGATAGTGATAAATAACAGATCTAGGGAGTCATGTAAAAGGTCTTTGGAAGAAGCCCTGACTAGCTGTGCGACTCTGATGTCACATAATGAAGCTGGAGCAAGTCCAATTGGTTTAATCATTGATGGGATAAGCCTTGTTTATGTCCTTGACAGCGAACTTGAAGAACTGGTAATGCTTGTACATCTTAAACTCTCTCTCTCTCTCCCCCTCCCTCCGTCCCTCTCTCTCTCTCTCTCTCTGCATTTGTATCTAATATACATTATATAAGTACGCTGGTTGATTTGCATATGCTCTTTGTTTAAAACTGTTCATCGTTTGAATGCAGCTATTCCAGTTGGCCAGTTATTGTTCTGTTGTACTCGGTTGCCGGGTGGCCCCATTACAGAAGGCTGGAATTGTTGCTCTCATAAAGAACCGCACAAATGACATGACGCTCGCAATTGGGGATGGTAAGTGTTATTACTCTTTTTGATGGGCACTAAGAGCTGTACAGTCTGAAGCAATACTGATCTAAAATTCATGGTTATGGTTACAGGTGCAAATGATGTGTCAATGATCCAAATGGCTGATGTAGGCATTGGTATAAGTGGCCAAGAGGGACGTCAAGCTGTGATGGCATCAGATTTTGCAATGGGCCAGTTCAGATTCTTGGTCCCTCTTCTGTTGGTTCATGGGCATTGGAATTATCAACGAATGGGCTACATGATATTATACAACTTCTACAGAAATGCTATCTTTGTTTTTGTCTTATTCTGGTAAGTGTACTTGTAGCAAGAGTACAATTCTGGATTTTGTATTCCATAAAAGTAATCAATCTCTCTTATGTTTCTCACTATTTCTAGGAATTGAGGAATATATGCTTAGGCATTAGCACTGAACCTTTCCAGGTTTAAAAAAGAAACATAGCTTAAAATATTCACTTAATGGCTGGTGACAATCGAGTTGGAAAATAGATATGAAGAGTTAAGTTGTAAATGTGTAATACATGCAGGGGCATTAGCCAGATTGTTTGAAATGTCTGACTAAAGTTGCATGTAGATTGTTAGTGGTCCATAATGGAGAAAACCTAAGCATGCATTTGTGAAATAATTTCTGTGAATTATTTCCTGCGAGCACCAGCTGACCTTTTCTTTAATTATTGTACTCAGGTATGCACTTTTTACAGCTTTCACTTTGACCACTGCCATAACTGACTGGAGCAGCATGTTATTCTCCATAATCTATACTGCGGTGCCTACAATAGTTGTTGGGATTCTTGATAAGGATCTAAGTAGAGTAACTCTTATGAAGTATCCGCAACTCTACGGTGCTGGACAAAGGCAAGAGAGCTATAATAAGAAATTATTTTGGGTAACCATGATTGACACCTTATGGCAAAGTGTAGTGGCCTTCTTTGTACCTCTTCTAGCATACTGGGAAAGTGATGTTGATATCTCAAGCATTGGTGACCTATGGACACTTGCTGTTGTTATTTTGGTCAATATACATTTAGCAATGGATGTGATCCGTTGGTCTTGGATTACTCATGCTGCAATTTGGGGTTCTATAGTAGCCACTTTCATTTGTGTCATGGTCATCGACACTCTGACATTTCTACCTGGATACTGGTAAGATCACTCTGCTGGTTTCAAATATTCTTCACATCTATCCAGTTCAAGTAGGAAACTTGTAGGATTCTCTTGATTTATGCTGACCTACTTATCAAGCCAGAGAAGTAGAGACTGATTTGCATGTAAAATCATTTTTGCAGGGCCATTTTCCATGCAGCCGGGGAAGCTAAATTCTGGTTGTGCTTGCTTGCTATAACAGTAGCTGCACTTGCTCCTCGCTTTATCGTCAAAGCTTTCATTCAGCATGCTAGACCTCGTGATATTCAAATTGCAAGGGAAGGAGAGAAGTTCAGAAACTTAGGAGACTCTTGGACCGGAGAAATAGAAATGAATCCAATTGTTGATCCTCCGCAAAGATGATTGAGCTTTCCTTCTGGCTCTTCTCCATCACTTCTGTTTGTAAAAAAAAAGGTTTTGTATTTCTTTTGGTTAGTTTTGGAGATTTCCTCCTAGTTACCGGATTTTTTTGTTTGTTTGTTCTCCGAAGGATAGAGTATAGTTAGTATTCAGGTCCATTCTTTCCTATTCATGCACATTAATTGTACATTAAAACGTACGATACAGGTTATATACCCTATGTAATACCAATTTCCATCAATAGAAAGAGTATACACACTCAAGTTTTTGTGAAATTTTACTTCTGTCTTTGTGAAGATTACTGCATCTTGTTAGACTTTTCTTCAACTTATGCTACTTCTTGCATGGTGTTACCAGGCCTGTGAATTATAAATTTGTCCATTGTATTAAAGGATCATTCATACCTTTCTAAGGTTTACTTTAAGAAGGAAGTCTTTTTCTAGGTTTCTGCATGTGAGTCTATGGTTAGAATTTTTCAGGCATTGCTGAAAATTTTGATGGGAGGAGAATTTAGATTTCTGGTCATGCCATGTCTACTAAGAAATTATTAAGTTCTAAAAGGGCCCTTTTTACTTTCTTATTTATGAGATGTCAACATCTTGGCCTATGAATTAAATGAGTATAAAAAGTCAAAGATTGAAATCTGCAACTAATGAAAGGTTATGAAACCAAAGTATTCACCTCCACATGATTCTTTGCATGAATTTAGCCCCTCTTTGAAAAGTAACATGCTATCTTCAAAGGAAAATTAGTCTTTAAAAGGGGGAATAAAGTTAAGTTGGATGATATTCCACGCCCACATCAAGGACCAGCTGGTCCATTTGTAGCTTACTTCATTAACATTTTCATATCAATTATTAAAAGCCTTGCTAATCAATGTGGGTGAGAAATAATGGAGGAATAAAAAAAAAAAAAAAGAAAAGACAGCCCGGTGCGCTAAGCTCCCGTTATGCGCGGGGTTCGGGGATGAGCCGGACCATAATGGTTTATTGTACGCAGCCTCACCCTGCATTTCTGCAAGAAGTTGTTTCCACGGCTCGAACCCGTGACCTTGGTCACATGGCAGTAACTATGGAAAGCTATTTAATTGCAAGGACACTTTATTAGTAGTAGCGGTGGTGCCTCTTTTCTTCCCTTTCTAAGATGTCCTATTCACTGGATTAGGATTCTAAAAGTCCAGTTACCCTTCAAAAATTCTCCACAGAATCTTTTGCAAACAAACAAAGCATCATATGTTGGCCCAAAAGTAAATATAGAGTAAGAGTTCCTCATGGCCATCAATGATGAGAAGTGCTGCAACAGAGACTGCTAAAGATATGAAACTACTTATCCTAGTATAATGTTACATTTTTTACAAGAAAAACTCCATTTCATCTGATTTTCGCACAACTACTTACACATGACCAGGGGACTCCTGGTTGCCATAGGTGTCTCTATTCCAAGGATCTTGGACCTGAGCTGAAAACTGCAAGTTCCAGATCAAGTCTTCCACAGATGGACGATGCGATGGTTCATCTGAAAGACATCTTATGCAAAGCTCCATTAATGTCCTAAGAGAACCATCTGAACATTCCTTTTGAACAGCTGGATCGATGATGTTTCTCCGTGCTATTTCATCAGCTGTTGAGCTAACTTTTAGCTGCAATAAGAACAACCAAGAAACGGTTTGAAAAATTAGTGCTTCAACTTGATGACATGAATATTCTTTTCATAAATGTGAGACGTCATGAGTGATACTTACAATGTCTTTTGAGACATCTATATCATTTTTTGTATCGATTATCCGTCCGACTATGAGTTCAAGTAAGATTACTCCAAAATCGTACACATCGTTCTTCTCCATGTTTATTAACCTGCATCCAGGAAGATACTAATAAGAGAAGGAATTCATTAAGATGAAAAAACTCCAGTTTTCCGTCCGTGAGAAAAGGTCTTGCTCTTTCAACAGGGGAAAAAAGAAAATTAAGACAGTTTAGTGCCAATATAAGAAATGGAATGAAGAAATAAATAAAAGTGTCAGACACGAAATGACATTAACTAGTAGGCAAGCCACTTGCTGCTCCTAAAAAGAGTTGTGTGCTATCTAGGAATCTCTTACATAGTCCAAGTCTTTGGCCCTATACATGATTTTCAAGAATCCTAACTAGTAAAAAGAATGATGCTTTGTTGGTGCGTACCCCTAAAAGCAGGGCCAGAGATGTGATGTCTGGAATTGGTCGACACCATATATACGGCAATAAACTTTGACTCCCTAAAACCTTTTAAACCAATTTGCATTTAGAAGTGTCACAGAGAAGTAGTTTCCAATAAGTAGTGCTGAAATTGGACCATAAAAGAGGATCAATGAAGACATAAAATATAGCAGTAGTAGTTGAGAATGATATCACTTACCTTTGCCCATCATTTTCCTTTGATCCACTGGAAGACAATCTGGTATCCTAAGAACAGTTGCAATAATGAAATAATGAATATTCAAGAAAAAAAATAAACGATAAAGAGAGAAAATATTAGAAAAGAGACTTGAATACCATTTTCTTGTTCTCAATTAACAAAGGCAGATTGTATTTGCTAATCTTTACATGGAGATTCTGATCCAGCAAGACATCTGTTATCTTCAATTGATTGGAGAATATTCCTGGTACTATTCCGGTATGTAGGAACTGAATTCCCTTTGCTATACCTAGTGCAGCTCCCATCCTTTGTGTCCACGTAAATTTTTGAGCTGAATTTGCTTCTACAAACCCAAGGGTTTGCAAAAAAGTCCAGAATAAAATTCAGAACAACTGTGTTAAAGTCAACACATGGTTTACATTCGAGCATCCGGCTAAGGAGAAATCCTGAGTTGCTTAATGTAGGAGAAGGTGATCAAAAGCATAGTAGGTAGTTGTCCTGATTGACGATAATCTGGTTACTTGATTCAAAACAGCATCGAAGGGATTGTTGCAAAATTTCAAAAATGCTTGTTGGTTATAACGTCTGTCTTAGGCTTTCAATGTACGATAAGCATTTCTTTGGACTTAATACAATCTATGTGATACTTTGGAAATAGTCAACTAGCTAAAAATAAATGCTCAATTATCAGTTGTTGTAGTTGTTATTCCAAATGATAACTTGCAAATCAGATGAAACTTTCCAGACTACATACCTGAAATGACCCCCCGCAGCGTTCCATTTGGCACAAATTCAAAGACTATACATATTCGGCTAACACTTGAGTCATCTTGATAGCAGTCAAAGCAGTGTCCAATAGTACTAACTAAATGGCAGTATCTGATCTTCGAAATACGCCCTAGTTGATGGGTATAAGACTGGACGCTATGCCTCTTCCTCATCTTTATGCTTCTTATAGCAACCACAGTGCCATCTGTGAGCTGTCCTTTGTAGATCTCCCATCCAGAAAACAAAAAAGCACAATCAGCATTCACCATAGTTATAAGAGTTGAGGAACGAACACAGGTATACCAACATTTTACAAATTGTCTTCAAGTATTTAGTAAAGAAATGCATACCTGCCCATTAGAACCTGCACCAATTAGATTTGCGATATCAAAGTTATTAGTAGCCTCCCGAAGTTCATCCAAGACAAACGTTCGATAAGGAGGGGCCCCAAGCAGTCCCAACTTCCTTGTTTCAGAAATATACCCTGTCAAGAATCAAAGGTTAAAATACATCTTGAACTTTAGGCAAAGAACGGAGTTTCTTCCTATAACACAGTATTGAACAATTCCCTGAACCAAAATGATATGTTCAATCTGTATGTTAAGAAAATACTTTTGGGGAATAATGCTTTTCAAGTATTTTAGACAGAAAATTAGATTTACAATTTCCAAGACCTACAAAATTTCTCAAGTTGAAATCATAAACATAAAATGTGTGAGAGAAAGAGCTTACTCGCATCATTAAGCAGCTTAAGAGTGTGAGCAGGAGAAACCTTTTCAAGTATCAGTTTTGTTTGAGGGGTTTTGCTAGCTTTCTTCTTTGCGTACTCTCGTCTAACAACCACGAAAGCCAAACCGATTATCGCTATTCCTCCAACAAACCCTCCTACCATACTTGATGCAAGGACAGCTTTACCATTTCCCCCTTTGACCTTTTCCTTATGAGGCTCAATACTAACAGCCAAAGCTTCATTATGGCAAAATGAATAAGGATGCTGCCATTGCTCTCTATTCCACAAACAATTCCCAGAAAACAGTACAATCTTGGAACCAGAACTAGGGTGCAAGCAAGCAGGCAACTCCCCTGTCAAGTAATTCGACGACAGGTTCACAAATGAAAGCTCTTGACTACATGTCATATTCTTTAGAAGCTTCCCAGTTAATTTGTTTCCAGAAATATCCAAATAGCTGAGTGATGGCAATGACAAAATTGATGGTGAAAAAGGTCCAACAAACTCATTGAAAGAAATATCCAGTTTCTTTAACTGATAACAGGAACTCAGTTCTTTTGGTACCCCTAAACTGAACTTATTCTTCCTAAGTACCAAAGAAGCCAACTTTTTTGGAAGAGTAGGGAAATTGGGTCCAAGATAGTTACTTTCCAAATCAAGAACTTGTAAATTTGACAGATTCTGAAAGTTTGGAACTTGCCCAGAAAAATTATTAGCAGAAAGAGAAAGGATTCTTAGGGTTTGTAAATTGGACAAAGAATTAGGCAATGAACCAGAAAATGAATTGTTCTTGAAACTCAAAACAGCCAAAGAAGGAAGTGAACCTACCCATTCAGGAACTTGACCAGTGAACTTATTATCATCCAAAATAAGTGTTTGAAGACTCTTCAAATATGAAATCTCTCCTGGAATTTCACCATAAAAGAAATTTGAACTAATGTTGACAATTTCCAAAGAAGATAAAAGGCCAATATTTTTAGGTAAAGCTCCTCTCAAACCCAAAGAAACTAAAGAAAGAACCTTTAAATTAGGCAAAAGAGCAAGATTAGAGAAAAGGGTGTCTGTAGAAAATCCCTGAGGTAAATTAGGAAACCAGTTGTAACCAGAAACATGAAGCTGAGTTATGTTATCATCATAGCAAACAAGTGTTAAAGCAGTGTTTGGCTCACTGTTGCAAAAATCTGTGTTGTCACTCCAGCTACTCAAATCTTGTGGGAAGTTCAAAAGCTGCTTGATTTTCTCTATTGCTTCATACTGTGAAGATTCTAAGAACTGGTGTGAGTATTTCAACTGAAGAAAAACCATGAATACCAGAAGCCACAATGAACAGTGCATTGAATTTGCAATTCCCATAGCAAATTTTGCTGATTCTTTTTAGGGACTAAAATTTTTCACTTCAAGAAATGGTGGGGTTGAAGAAGCTGCATGCATTTTTAAAGATTAAACTCACTAGAAAGTAGAGTGGTACATTTCTTGATAATTAATTTAGGATACCATGAACGAGAACTGCTCTGTAATCACGTTTATGGGTAGTATAATATGGTTTTCTTTGTGTCTTTCCTAAGTTTTTGTTTGTACTTTCTAGGATGGGGAAAAATTTATACAGCTGTATCCTCTAGCTTATTAGGAATTAATCACATTCATGAACGATATATGCACACAAATTATTTGTTAGATGCATAGACCATTCAAAAGAGATTACGTTGCTATGTCATGTACCAGACCAGACCACGTTAAGCAATAAATTAAAGTAAAATTATTCATTAGTTAACTAGTTGAATCGAAAGTTTATCGGAAACAACTTTTCTATCTCTCCAGATAAAAGTATAGGTGTAAGGTTTGCGCACACACTACCCTTCCCAAATGTTATATGCCTCTAAAATGTAATATTTTACCTACATACACAGTGTAACTTATCGATCAAGGGTGGTCAGTTGACCCTCCTTTCCTTATGACTATGTGGCTTCGCCACTGTCCAGACCCTATGAGTATGTTGTTATTGTTAACGAGCAATATATAAAAGCATATGTAGAAGACAAATATTTGTGTTAGCACTGATTTGATATAAGCAGTGAGTGCTTTAATATGATTTATGATAACAATGATATTTAAGAAGCCAAAATAATTTATTTTCTTTTCGGTAGGAATTAATCACATTCATGAACGATCTTCAGTACTTAAGTTTTTCTTTTACTTTATATGATCTATGTACAGAAAATCTGTTAGGTGCATAGACCATTCACAATAGTTACATTGATATGTTTATACTAGACCAGACCATACTACTTTGATACGGTTAAGCAATAAATTGTAGTAAAATTACATATTTATTAACTATTACTAATTACTAAATTATAAAAGTATATGTAGAAAACACACGTGTTAGCATTAGATTACATTGCTTTGCCAAATTTAATTATTTAAATTCTCTATAAAAGTATATAAGTACTTTTTTTTATGAAAGAAAAGGTAATGTCTGATTTTATATCGAAAATTAATATTTTGACCCTTATATTTTGAAACTTTGGGAGGTAAAGAGTGCTAATTTAGCAAATTTCTCAAGTGAAAAGTCGGTACTTATAGGGAGAAAACATGTACATTAAAATGGCTGATGAATAGAATTGAATTACAGTAAAATGTACATTATAATAAAGTATTATAAATAATTTCCTAAAAGTAACTAAAATCGTATAGTTGACCTCGTGTATTTCAGGCAATGCGGAACACTATTTTCAAGACAAACGGAATAAGCTTTGTACCATAATTAAATTCATAAGTTTTCTTACCAAAGAAATTTGTCCATTCTTCTGAATCTTATATGCTGTATGTCCCCAATAAGCAGGTGTTTATAGTAAACTTGAAGGAGAAAATATTTTAAAATTCTACTAAAGTTTCTTTCTTTTTTTCTTTCTTTATAATAAGATTATTATTATTTATATAGACAAAAACTTTAAGCCCTGAAAGGAAAGCAATAAAGAAATAAAGCCTTGTTAATTAATTATAACTATTTTAAGATAATTGTAGCGGAAACCAACCTGAGCACGTTGAAATCTGTTAGGGATCGTTTGGTAGGGTGTATAAGAATAGTGTAGAATAAGGTCTATTAGTAATATATAGATTAGTAATGTATGAGTTAGTAATGCAAATATTATTTTTTATCTACTGCTTGGTGTGGTGTATTAAAATTATAATGAATTGCACAATTTTTAAGAAAAATAGTTGTTTACAAAAATGTCTTCCATATTCTCTAACTTTAAGAAACTTTAACCATACTAATGCATGCATTAATATTCTTGGTATTGTTAATGCCATGATTTTTTATGTATTACTTATGCATATGATAATACCAAGTATGATATATAACTAATAGAAATATCATTTAAATACATATTGAAAAAATATACCAAATAAAATATTAATAATATATAAAGCTAATACTTACATTATTTTTTCTAATACCTCATACCAGACAACCTCTTAGTTCATGTGCGGAAAGACCAAAGATGAGGTTTGTTAAAAGGGAATATCAGACAGTAATAATGTTGATAATAATATAAGACAATAATTAATCCAAAAATACACAGAAGTAGCACTTAAAACTAAAAGACCCAAGTGGGTATCTTCAGCCTATGCACACAACTCAAGATTACTTAATGTATAAAGCATAATATTAGGGGAAACATGGACAAACAACACTTTTAGCCCGCGATCTAAATTATTTTTATCCGATAATCGTAAAAGTATGTAAAATTTATATACTATTATTTTTAAAAAAGGTCAAAAACATATTAAAATGTACAGTACAATATGTTTCCTGTACCTTTTAAAGCTCATTTTACATTTGAGAAATGAAATCATACAATTTTTCCGACATGAAAAATGAGCGTATCACCAAAAGGAAGTCTAATTATAGTGGGCATGTCACATTTTTTGTCATTAACCGGAAAAAGCACATTGGGAAAGTGACTTAACAAAAGGAAAATCTGGAACAAGAACAAAATTTGCATCACCAAAACTGTTTCAGCTTAGGTGTTGTCCCTAAAAGCAAAGGGACCTTTCCTTTTTCCTTATTAAGTTTTTTTTTCTTTTCTTTTCCAGAAAACGACCTTTCTAAAAAAAATTCAGCAATTGGAAAATACGTATGGTCTGTAATAAAAATAGATTTTTCTCGGTTTTAATGTAGTAGGGTAGTATTGTTTTCTGTTTTTAGCTACTTAACTATTCTTCTCCATAATTCAGTCGTCATCAATTTGATAATTTCTAATTTTATTTGATTTTGTAAGATTACAAGGCAAGAAGTTAGGGGAGTAGTTTAATTTCATATTATGTTAGCGTTTAGATATAGATTTAGTTGTAACTTTTAAAAAAAATTAAAATTATGTTGAAATTAAATTTTCAACACTAAAATTGTGTTTGGACATGCATTTTGCTTGAAGAAAAAACAATAAGAAAAGAAAATCATCCACCAGTTTTTGGAACTTGAAAAGTTTTCTTCGAATTTTTTTTTAAAGCCGATCAAACTCCATGAACAAACAAGATTTTAAGAAAAACTATTGAAAAAAGTATTAAAAAATCTATATCCAAACGGGAACAGAAGATTTTGCATGAACCTAAACTCTTACACAAATATCAAGTGGGCGTCATAAGAATTTTAAAATTTTAAAAAAAGTGGGAAAAAATTTCAAGTAAAAACTGTATTTGAAAATTGGAGTTGTGTTTGGACATCAATACAATTTTGGGCTATTATTTAATTTTTGTGAGTAATTTGAAGTGAAAATTTAAAAAAAAAATAGTATTTTTGGAGTTTTTCAAATATTCAAAATATTTCAAAATTCACCTTGCAAGTGAAATTTAAAATTTTTTTATGGCCAAACCGGGGCTTCCATTCAAAACTTATAACACTTCTCCTTCCGACCTTCCAGCACCGGGCAAGTGTCAGATTCTATACATCGTGTTACCACTTAGCAGAGTCCTGTGTTTTTAATAAACAGTCGCTACCCCTGGTATGTGCCGCTTTCCTAATCAAAAGATAGGAGAGCACCCCTTCTCCCGAAGTTACGGGGTCATTTCGCTGAGTTCCTTCGACATGGTTCTCTCAAGCATACTCTACTTGTTCACCTGTGTCGGTTTGGGATACGGTCAGTTCACCGGGAGGAAACACTAATTTAAAAAAAAAAAAAAGTATGGCCAAACGGACCCCAAATACAATTGAACCACTAGCCATTAACAACGGAGTTTTCATTAAAAATACTAAAAAATTGAGTTTGAAAATATATTTTTCGTTTAACAGAAACAGATCAGACAAACACATAAAAAACACAAAAACTTTGAGTTTGCGAACTCTATCTATTTTTTTGGTGCAATACCATAATTCACATGCCGAACATTCTGAAATTGAAAAAAAGGAAAAAAGTGAGTGGAGAATGAAGAGAGAGAGCAATAATGTGATAATGTCCAAAATAGTATCACATGTCACAAAAATGAAAATAGAGCTACTCACCGCAAAGACATGCACGTCAATTAATTGAGAGCAACCTCAAAACCTGTCTATGTCCCTCTGTTGTAAAAGTTAGAAGAGTCTCGTATCAGACACATAACACAGTACTGCTACAGATTAATCACGGATGTGCTTCTGACTTATGAATTGGACAACAACACAATAATACTATTATTGGGAAGGAATCGAATTGCTTGTTGGGTTCTTTTGATGCTTTCCTTTTGGGAATATCAAAAAATAAGTTTACTTCACTTGCTGCTTTTCTTCACCCAAAAACCAAATACAAAAAAGAATAATAAGATGAGACATTCCATATATATATATCATATAAGCTAGAATTAACTCATATATATTGCACCGAAGGGAATTCAAAAAATAAAAAAAGTAAATGTCAAAAAGCTAACGGGATTCAACATTTATATATATGCATGAAACAAAAAAATTTGACCTTATATATAATGTAATTTGGGTGAATACAGTTCGATTAAACTACCTTCCGCCCATCTAGTTACGTCCATGATTGACAGAGTAAAAAAATTACTTATATATATCAGCCCTTATTTAAAATCCAACCGCTCATAATTCTATATTAAACATAAGTTGTGTTGGGTTTTTAGTTCAAAATTGAGGTGAATGGGAAATGGAGAAAAAATAAAATTTAATTTTTCCTCCTTTATAAAGGAACATTGTCCCATATTGAAGGAGCAAAGCTCATTTGTTGGGTATAGATATAGTTACAATTCTTCTAGATCTTAAAGAGTTGAGAAGAAGGCAAGCCTCGCGTTCTTGTCATCGCTCGGCTCGACTTCGGATGATCTGATTGATGATTATTTTTTTGGTCCAAATTTATTTGTTTAATAGTAAATTAAATTAATATTTTTAATCCAAATCAACCGTTTTATTTTCGCGTAAATATTCATTTTACGCGAAAGGACATCTGGAAGAGTTGCACCTCTTCGTTTGACCCAACATGTTGGCTATAAATACTAGGTCATTCCCTCAAATTTTCCTTACAAAAATTGTAAAATCACTTCTTCCTTTGTGCATAAACAAACAAAGTAAGTGTGATTGTTGTCGCCATTTGTGCTTGTTGAAACATTGGGGTTTGAAGTACCGCTACACTGGTGTGTAACTCGTTCTATCTCGGGAGAAGTAATCCATAACCTCGGGTACTAGATGTACAAACCTAATTTTTGCTTTGTGCTTCTCCTACATCATAAATTGGTAATGTCATTTCAAAGCCAAAATTGGCCCAAAATCAAATTCGGCAACCCAGTAGCCCAGGACCTCGTCCAAATTCCTTGGCCTGGAAGACGCCAAAACGATGTCGTTTTGGTAAGTGGATGAGATTCAATCTCAGCCACCCATCTTCACTTGATCCAAAGGCCAGAAATCAACTCTCACCCTAGGTATTTAAATCCTAGAATAGTCGAAATTTTGCCCCCATTTTTCCTTTACTCTCTTTCTCCTCCCTATCTTCTCTCTCTCATTCCTTCTCCCCCTGCTCCGCTCGCTTCTGCCCGTCGGAATTCTCCACCGGCGGCGGACAACCTATAAACACCCCCAAATTATCACATGCACTCTCCTCAACCTCCTCTACTCGAATCTCCAAACCGAATTTCTCAAAAACCCCTCAAACCCCACAATTAGTAGATCTAGGAAACCCTAGTCGATGCCTATTTTTCCAAATTCGTGAAGCTCCGGCCACCTTCACCCCATAACACACACGTGAATGGATAGAGCTCTACGACAGCTACACTCTCCCCCTTCCTAATTTCACCCATAAACCCGAACTCCGCCACTGCCACCCACCATCATTGTCGCCCTTAAACCACCGGTGTTATGCTTGGAGCTCTTCTCCTCCATGGCTTAGGACCGACTCCAAACATCCTTTCTTGTTGGTGATGAAAATCGTAGCCAAAAGTCTTGTTTGCCGACATTTAAGGCTAAGATTTCCACCAATAAGAAAGACGTGCTAGATAGTCGAGCTCGTGTCGTAGCTGTTCCAATGCGCTCCGATGATCTGAGCCAATTTTTGGATCCGCAAGCTTTGGTA
This sequence comes from Nicotiana knightiana, assembly GCA_005239525.1. Lineage (NCBI taxonomy): Eukaryota > Viridiplantae > Streptophyta > Magnoliopsida > Solanales > Solanaceae > Nicotiana > Nicotiana knightiana. The sequence continues at coordinate 72,659 of ML380986.1, read as the reverse complement.
TAAGCCTCCCTTCCCTGATTCAGTGTTTTGGATAGCGTGCAGGGACAAATAGCGACGAGGGCCCGTTTCACTGAGGCGATAGGCGCGCAGTGAAGCGCTCGTCTTTTTGATGTGAAGCGACAATTTATACAAAAAAATAAAATATTATTTATATAATTAAAAACTCAATAACAATATATTAATAAATATATCAATTTAAAAATTAAAAACTCAATAGATAGTCATACTAGATTTATAAACTAAAAGTCTAAAACAAGCAACATCTATTCTTTTTCAAGATTTTCAAATTCTAGAACTTCAAGAATGTTATCGTTGTATTGGCTATCATCTTCTTCATCCTCGGAGTCTTCATTAATTAGGGACCAGATTGAACTTGTTACTCCCTTTACCTTGTAATTTGAACTTGAAGAACTCCCTCTAAGACCATAGATATTCTCCTAAACTCCAGCCGCCATAGGAACAGTACCCAATCAAGATCATCTCCTACATACACTTGTTCATCTTCATGATTTTGGGGGGCTCCATTTAACCATTCATTGGCCTCGTTAAAGTTAATCAACAAAATTGGATCAATGGTTTTGCGAGTTTCATTATGTCGTCTCAATGTTCTGTTATATTTAATATACACTGGATCATTGAGACAAGATATCTCAAGCCTATTCATTTTCTTAGAGTGAATATGCGCATAAGTTGCTTAGATTAATTAATAGATACTAATAATAATACAATATAAATATATTAATATAATAAATCTTCTTCTTACATGCTCAAATACGCTCCAATTTCTCTCGCATCCAGATGCACTACAAGTTAGGCTTAGTACTTTGACGGCAAACTTCTGTAAGTTTGGAGTTTGATGTCCAAATTGCATCTACCATTCAACTATTGAATAATATTTTAAAAGTTAATAAGTATAAATAAATCAAATAAATTAAATTAAAGCTATAAGGATATATATATTAAAGTTAGTTACCCGACAACCTTATGCCTATGGCTGTGATGGCCACCCTTGAACCAAATAGGCGATCTGCTTGTAAGTACGTACCAAACTCTTCCCCTATTTGATCTACCATCGCTAAATCGGGGACCAAGTTCTCAAGACATTGATGGTATCCAACCCACACCTTTGAATCCAAAGTGTAATCTCTACTATTCTTGTAAAATAATCGCAGGATCAAAATATGGCCTGCTGCATGCAAAGGTCGACGGAGTTGATTCGACCACCTGATATCAATAATCTCAAAAAATTTCTCATATTTCCTAACATCTCCCTCAAATGATGCTTCAATAGTCTCTTTAGCTTTATCTATAACTTCTTAAAGATAGCCCATTGGTAGTTTTTTCTCTCCGTCCAACATACGAAGCACCCTAATCAAAGGACCACTCGCTTTAAGATCTCGAACGATGTCATTCCAGAATGATGGAGAAATAAGAATTTTGGCAGTTTCTTTCCCCGCAGCTTCCTTTGCATATCTAGCTTTCTTAAGTTTTTCTTTTGCAAGTAAAAACTATGCAAAGTCAAGAAAGCCATTGCAAATCTAGTCTTGGCTAGCCTCATCAAATTTCTTTCATTGGTGAATTTCCTCATCAAATTCAACAACAATGGCCTCTGACTGATGTAAGAATATATCTTGACGACCTTAGTGAAAACTGTAAAAGTAACAATAATAAATTTATAGTAATACTTAATAGGAAATAAGTATAAATACAGTTAAAAATTTAAAGATAACTATATTAAAGTTACCTGAAGCATATGTATTTTCCTTGAATATGTCACCAAACATCAAATTGATACAATGGGAAACACATGGAGTCCAATAAATGTGTGGATCCATAACTTCCACCATCTTACCCGCACTATCATTCTCACCAGCATTATCGGTAATAATTTTTACAACATTTTTCCTTTCCAATTTTATCAATAGCCTTTCTAAACAAGTTGTACATTTTGCTTCCATCCATAAAAGAGTTGCTAGTATCATAAGATTCAAGAAAAACACTCTCTCTTGGAGAGTTCATCAATATATTTATGATCATTTTTCCATTTCGTGTTGTCCATTTATCCATCATAATGGAACATCCAAACTTTTTTCGTTCCCCTCTATGCTCCTCAATAATTTTGTCTATCTTCTTCACCTCTTTTTTAAGATGAGTTACTCTAACTTCATGATAGTTAGGAGGCTTCATTCCTGTGCCATATTGTCCTACATCCTCAATGAATTTATCAAAAGTATTGTAGTTAACACAATTTAAAGAAAGTTGTGCATCATACATCCATGTTGCAATGGCACTTACGGTGCGATCCCTCAAAATCTTCTTGGCTTTTAAACCTGAACCAGAATCGCCTTTTCCCTTTTCCTGTTGTTTTGCCGATAAATAAAGAATGAGAGGACTTTTTGTCACTGTACGCGCAGTGGATGGCCTATTAGAACTATTTGAATATATCTTTTGAGTTTTGTTGGGGTAGGTCTCATTTCATCGTCTTCATCCATTTCATCATCTTCATCAATTAGACTCACCGATGCTTCATAATTCACTTGAGTTCTTGTCACATTTTTCTTCTCAACAAATGCTTTTAGTACCTCCCTAAACTTGGGCGGATAAAGAGGACATTGTACTACATTTTAAATCCACCTATCAAATATTGTGTGTGACGAGTTATTCCACCATGATATATTTTTCACAAAACACACATTTAACTACGGATCTTGATGAGCCTTGTATAGAATAATTCAAAGCTATATCATTTCTTTTATTACTATCAGATGACACCATTTCAATGTTGTTTTATAGAAAAAAATTATCAAGTCAATATGCAATTAATTCTACTCTATAAGTCTATAATTGAAAAAACAGAGCCAAACAAGAGACTCTACTGTCTCTGCTATGCCTCTGTTTCTTGCTCGAAATAGAGCTAAAAAAATAAGAGAAGAAGAAAGAGGAAGGGAAGAAAGAAAGAGCCTTTACTCTGCCTCTGCTGCTTGCTCGAAATCAGAGCACAAAAAAAATACAAGAAGAAAAAAAAGAAAGAAAGAAGAAAGAGATGATCATTAAATAAAGAAGAAAGAAGAAAGAAGAAGACAGGAATGGTTGAACTGTTGAAGAAAAAAAGAAGACAACAATGATTACTGTGGCTGAAATAGAAGAAGAAGAAGAAGAAGAAGAAGAAGAAAGTAGAAGAAGAAAGGAGAAAGCAGAAGAAAAGAAAGAGAAGCATACCTGGGTTAGTGTCGCTGATGGATGATGATGGAAGAAGATGAATCCCAAGCCCTAACTTTACTGTCGATGATGGCTGAGAAAAGGTCACTGAAGGAGAAGAAGTGAAAAACCCAGGCCCTAAATTTGTATTTTAATCTTTATTGGTCGCTGCCTTTTCTTCCCTTTTTTCCAAAAAGCGTCGCTTCATAGCGTCACTCGCATCGCAGAGCCTCTCGCTACACAAGCAGTGGCGTGCGACTTTTCTAAATCGCAATGCAACAAAGCGGAATGGCGATACTACCCCGCTTCGCCCTGTCACTCGCTATTAGCGACATAACGCTTGCCGTTTACAACACTACACTGATTCTAGCAACTAGTTTAGTTTTATGTCTTGTTTCTGTTTCTATGGTTGTCCATTGGGTTATGAGAGTAGTCGTCTAGTTTCGGATAGTTTAGTCGTCTATATGTTCTAGTTTAGCAATATTATTTCATCCCTAGCTACTGATCATGTCAACTACGGGTAGTCATTTTATTGGTTTAGATTCGTGTATATTAGTTTGAATTATTATTAGTTCGGGTTATCTAGATTGTGCTTTAGATTCAATTAGCTGATTAATATGTTGTTTATATTATCGTTGTCTTTGGTAAAAAAATCCATTTTCACTGATTTCAGTAATTAGTTTAGTTTTAACGTTTAGTTTTGTTTCTTGTTTATGTCTCTATGAATGCATGTTGTATTATGAGAGTGATCGATTAGTTTTGGATAGTTAGTAGTTTATATTAATTGAGTTAGATATATTATTTTATTCCTTTTTACTAGTTTGATCAATCACTATTATTGCTTATTTGTTTGGTTTAAATTAGTTTATATGTTGAGAGACATGTTGGATTAGTTTATAAGCTTGTTTGGTTGGTTTGATAGCTATGTTGTTGCATTCTGAATTATGATTAGTAGTAGTTTATAATAGGGACTGTCTTGTTTGTTTTAGGCTCTGAATATTTGGGCTAAATGAGAGGAAAGGGGAAGAAAGGGAGAGTACTTGAGTGTAGAGTCTGTATTTGGTTGCTTTCACTATTGCAGACTGTTTTGGTGTATAATATTAAAAAAGACTGTCCAGATTTGGTGAGGAAAAACTACTCATTGGATAGATTTCTGGTTTTGGACAGATTTTTGGCTAAACAAAATCTATCCCAAGAGTCTTCTCCTCTCCTATATGGAAAAGCTCTTTCACTAATTTGAAACATACACTCTACACATATTTTACACACTATATCACACATTGTTCTGCACATCTTTATACTCTAAGTAAAAACACAACTAAGAGAGTAAAAAAGATCAGTTGAACATATCTAAGAGCAAGCTGAAACTTGAGAGTTTGGTGATATTTTGTGTGTGAAATCGTTCAGATAAATAGGAGAACACTTATCTTTTGCTAGATTCTTTCTCTTTCAAAAATGTGCTGCTCCTCTGGGTTTCAAACACTCTTTCTGTTGTTGTTTCTGCCATTTTCTTATTCCCGAGCTTCAATTCCTTCCCTGTTGTATTTATTTCCTGCTCTTCAGGTAACCTTCTAAACATTTGTAATGGAGGTTCTTTTTCTTTAATATCAAATGATGAAAAGTTGAGCATGCTTAGAGTATATGAGCATCTCCATATAAGTTTGCTATATCGATGGATGTCGAAGTTTAACCTTGAAATTGAATCTGGTGGTTGAAGTGTTAAATCCATGACTTTGTTTAATTCAATTTTTTTCCCTTAGCTTAATAGTTTTCCCTATATTAGTTTTCAAGTTGTGTTTCCTCGATAATGGTAGTATTTCACTTAAAAATATAAAAGTTATATAAAGACTTTGGAGTAGGCTAATAAACAAAAAAATTTGTTTGGTTTAAGTTTTTGCCATTCTTTCAATCAGTTGCTGAGAAGACGGGTATGGGAACTTTAGAAGGAACCACTGTTCCATTGGCTACTGTTTCATTAATGAAAGTAGTGAATAATCAGAAGGAGAAGAGTACAATAGTGAAAAATGCAACAAATTCAAAGATCACAGATACTACGAGCAGCACAAAGCACATAAAGGAGCAACAAGGACAGAATCAGACTACAACAAAGGCAATAGAACAAGAGATAGCAAAAACAGAGTTTGGAAAAACTGAGAGAAATTGGGCAAATCTATTCACGGTTAATAAAATGGCTGCAAGAGGAATGGATCTAGTATTCATACCACCTACCATTCATGATGGAGTAAAAAAGGTGCAATTACAACAAGAGGAGATGAAGGTGGAAAATGCGAAATGGCAGAAGGCTATAATAGTGTATGTTATTGAAAATTCACTTTCAATAGGAGCCATGGAAAGATTCATAGCTACGCAATGGAACTTTGCTGCTAAACCAACAGTTTTCTATCACAATGAAGGTTATTTTGTTATATTATTCAATAACATGGATGATAAGAATGCAGTGTTGTATTCAAGGACATATACCATGGGAACAAAGCCATTAATTCTGAAGGCTTGGTCCGCAGATTTCAATTTGTATAATGAAGTTCTAAAGACTATTCCACTATGGGTGAGCTTTCCTAACCTTCATTTGAATTGCTGGGGAAGGATGACTTTAAGCAGAATTGCTAGTGGATTGGGATGTCCTATATATGCTGATGAATGAATAAGTAATTCATCTAGGATCTCTTATGCCCGAGTACTTATTGAAATGGATATCAGTAAGGAGTTACCCAAATGTATAAAAATACAAGATCCTGCAGGAAAGGAGTTTGAGCAATTGGTGGAATATGATTGGGTGCCACAATATTGTAAAAAATGCTTGATGGTGGGACATAATTGTGATGGAGAGCAAGGAAGAGTTGGGGCAGATAGGAAGAATTTACAAGGTGAGCAGCAATAGTAAAAACCAGTAATGCCTAAACAACAAGGAGGGAATAATACTGTAAATGGTAATATGCAGCAGCCAATGAAACCATCAGCTCAATGGGTGGCAGTAGGACCAGTAAAGCAAACAGAAAAGGAAACAGGCAAGCAAATAATTCAAATGCAGCAGATTGATCTACAAGAGTCAAATGATGAGCATCAATAGTGGAAAAAAGCAAAAGGAAGAGGAGGAATGACAAGCCCAATACAACAAGTTCTCACTACTAACAATGGTTTCTCTCCATTAAGAGAGGAAGCAAGTGAAGGAAATCCAAGATGGGCAGATCAAGACAATGCTGTAAGTAGTATGGAAGAAGTTGAAGGGAAAACATCGCTCATCCAAAACTATATGAAGATAGCTACATGGAATGTGAGGCGTTTCAATAAGGTACATAAGCAAAAGGAGATGAAAATTTTCTTGAAAAATTAAAAAATTAGTCTTATAGCAATAGTAGAACATAGAGTGCAGGATAATAAAGAAAAGGAGATTATTAATAAATGTGCACCAGGATGGAGTTGGTGCTCAAATAGATCAACTGACGAGAAATGGAGAATATGGATTCTTTGGGATCCAAATAGGATTCAGTTTACTTTGATTCAGACACATACTCAGTACATCCATGGCATAGTTCAAAATAGCAGTTCTAGCAAGCAATTTGCTTTTAGAGCTATCTATGGATTGCATACTATTGCACATATGTGTGACATGTGGGAAGCATTAAGGAGAATAGAAGCTCATATGACTAACTCCTGGTTAATCATGGGAGATTTTAATGCAGTAATGGATATAGAAGACAGGGTAAATGGTACAGTAGTGCATCAAAATGAGATCAAGGACTTTAGATCTTTGATGGAGGATTGCAGAATGAATGAACTTAGTACTGTGGGTAGATCTTATACATGGACAAACAACCATGTCTATAGCATAATTGATAGAGCCATTGTTAATGCACAATGGATAATGAACATGCCACCAATGCAAGTTAACGTGATGAATCCTCAGTTTTTTGATCACTCTCCATTATGTATAGAGCTAGAATCAGAAATGGAACATAAAGGGAGGCCTTTCAAGTTTTTCAACTGTCTTGCTGATCATCCAGATTTTGAAAGTATAATTAGAGACAGATGGGACAAGGATAATAGAAGTATGAAAGATATCTGGTACAATCTGAAGAATGTCAAAGTAGCTCTTAAGAGTCTGAATAAGAAGGAGTTTGGCAGTACAACAAACAAGGTGCAACAATTAAGGGAAGATTTAGCTAATATACAAGCACAAATGAGAACCACTACAACAACTGAAGATATGTTTGAAGCAGAGAGAAACACAAAGCATCAATTGGAGAAGTGGAGCAAGATAGAGGAGAGCATTACAGACAAAGATCTAGAATTCAATGACTCCAACTGGGAGATTCTAATACAACCTTTTTCTTTGCAAACATGAAAGGAAGAGTAGCACAGAATCAACTCAAATTCCTAATAACTGAAGATGGAAGATTGATCAACACTCCAGAAGGTATTGAGCAAGAAGTAGTGGGGTTTTACAGAGGATTTCTAGGATCATCAACTAATAGCATACCTGCTATTAATCCTAGCATAATGAGGAAAGGACCAGGGCTTACAAGGTCTCAACAACTACAACTTATTGCCCCTTTCACCAATGAAGATGTGTTGAAAACACTGCAGGGGATAGGAGATTCTAAGGCACCAGGTGGGGATGGTTTTAATGCATATTTTTACAAAAAGACTTGGCACATAGTTGGTGAGGATATTACACAGGCTGTTTTGAAGTTCTTTGATGAAGGGTTAATGTACAAACCAGTAAACAGTACAACAGTTACTTTGATCCCTAAAGTGAAGAATCCCTCTTCTGTAAAACAGTTCAGGCCAATATCATGTTGTACTATTATATACAAGATTATCTCCAAAATGCTCACAAGCAGGCTACAACCAGTAATGGGATCCCTAGTAGATATGAGTCAAGCATCATTTGTACCAGGTAGAGTTTTGAGTGATAATATTCTATTGAGGCATGAGCTTGTGAAATATTATGGGAGGAAAGGTGTGTCACCGAGATGTATGGTCAAGATTGATATGCAAAAAGCGTATGATTCTATAGAATGGAGTTTCCTGGAACAAGTTCTCACATAAATGAATATTCCAGAGAAGTTTCTCTCATGGATCATGGCTTGTGTCACTACAGTTTCCTATACTATAGTTATAAATGGAAAGCCAACAAGTCCTTTTGATGCAAGAAGAAGAGTTAGACAAGGAGACCCATTGTCACCATATCTCTTTGTTCTAGCCATGGAGTACCTCACCAGAAATTTAAAGACCCTCAAGGAGAAACCTGATTTCAACCACCATCCTAGGTGTGAGAAGTTGAACATTGTTCAACTCAGTTTTGCAGATGTCTTGCTGTTGTTCTGTAGGGGTGATGTGGTATCCATTTAGCTGCTATATGAGTGTTTTGATCAATTTTTCAGAGCCTCAGGTCTGATTGCAAATCAAGACAAAAGCTCTATCTATTTTGGAGGGGTCTCAGAGGAAATTCAACAACAAATCATCCAATGCTTAGGTTTCTCTACAGGCTCTCTACCGTTCAGGTATTTAGGGGTTCCATTGAGAACTAAGAGGCTATCTATAACTCAATGACAACCTTTACTGGACAAGATGTTAGGTAGAATCAAGCACTGGACAACAAAATTCCTATCATATGCAGGAAGGTTACAATTGATCAAGAGTGTATTGTTTGCTATTCAATCATTTTGGTCACAAATCTTTCCCCTGCCTAAGAAGATCATTCAAGGAATTGAGTCAGTTCGTAAAAGGTTTCTATGGACAGATGAAGCAGAGAGCAGGGCTAAAGCTTTAGTAGCTTGGAAACAACTGTGTTGGCCAAAATCTGCAGGTGGTCTGAACATAACATATATCTTAACATGGAATAGAGCTGCTCTACTCAAGCATTTATGGAATCTAAACAAGAAGAAGGATCGCTTGTGGATACAATGGATCCACACATACTATATCAAACAACATGTAGTACGGAATGTGAATGCTAAGCAAGCTTCTTGGCTTACTCAGAAAATTTTAGGTGTTGCTAAATACTTAACTGAGGCAAATATAGGAGTGGAAGAAGTGATGAATATGAAGGATTATTCCATCAGATTCATATATGATAAACTCAGAGGTGAGCTACCTAAAGTTGAGTGGAAGAGATTAATTTGTAATAACATCAGTAGCCCAAAGTGGATTTTCATCTTGTACTTGGCGATTCTTGGAAGACTATACACGAGGGACGGATTACTTGGTTGGGGTATAGCAGTCAGTTCAGATTGCTCGTTATGTGGAAGAGTAACAGAGAGTCATGATCATCTTTTCTTTAAATGCAACTATTCAGCAGCAATATGGAGGAAATTACTACAATGGCTGGGGATAACAAGGGATGTGCAGGGGTGGAATGAAGAGATCCAATGGGCTGTAAGGCATGCAGTAGACAAACAACAAATAGCCACAATATATAAAATTCTTCTAGTGTGCACTGTGTACTACATTTGGCAAGAAAGAAGCTGGAGAGCGTTTCGTGGGACACAAAGGAGCTGCGAGGAGCTGACCAGATTGATAGTTCAAGAGGTGCATTGTCGAGGAAATTTGAATTCTAAAATAGTTAGGAAATTACAGGATTTCAATTTTTACCCATAGATGCTATAGCTGAGAAGTCGTGCTAGATTTGGGGCTGCATGTCCAAATTTGAGTGAGTATTTGATAGGGTTGTTACTATACTTGTAAATATTTCCCTGGTAATAATAAAATTAATTACCAAAATGTTTTAGTCATGAAGTTTCTTTTTTGGTTATCTGAATGCTTGTTGTTCCTAAGATTCGAATTTTCGCAATTTAATTACTCTTTAAATATTGTTCTTGATTTAGTATTTTTTTTTTCTTTAATTTCTATTAGTTCCGTTTGGAGAAAAGCAAAAATTATCTCGTAAGTTATGTGGCAAACAACTATGATGCATAATGGGCTTTTTGGTTAGCTGTTAAATTATTGGGCCACAGTGTTAAATGAAATTAATTGGATTAAAAAAATGGGTTAAACTGCTAGTCCATTCTTGTTCTGAAAACAAGCTGGCCCATTTTCCTTTAACAACAAAGTTGTCCATTTTCTTTATATAGTTAAATGGATTCATTTCAGCTGGCCCATTTGGTATACTAAATTGCAGCAACCCAATACCAATAAAATTGAAGAATTCACCCAAATAGCCGTCCACCTAATATCTTAAACTAAAAATAACTAACGGATGTATAAAATATGCATAACTCATGTATACTATGTGTATAACAATAGATAATCAATGTCTACCGGCTAGAAAAGTTAAACAAAAAATATGACCGGCTATTTATGTAACAATCCCAATAAAATTCGAGAGTCTGCCCTTTTTCGTTTAATAACAAAGTTGTCCTATTTTCTTCAACCAATTACTAAAGTGATCCAACGCCATGAAATAACCTTAAACACGAATTAATCTGTAACGACCCGAACGATCGTTTTGAGTTTTAGCGTTTCATTCGGTGGTTTGAGACTTTGAGTAGCTTCATATTATGTATTATGACTTGCGTGCATGGCTGATGTCAGTTTTCAAGCGGTTCGAGATTGATTTGGAAAATGATTCTTGTTTTAGAAGTTTTAAGTTGGAAAAGTTGACCAAGGTTTGACTTTTGGGTTAACAGATTTGGAATCGAATTTTAATTATTCCAATAAGTTTGTATGATGATTTTGGACATGTCCACAAAGTTTGGTTAAATTCGGATGACTTTTGGATAAGTTTGGGTTGTATGGTGATTGTTTTCGGTTTCGACGTCGATTTGTGCATCAAGGTTACCATATTGAGCAAACGGCCTTTAATTCGTACTGCAACTAAACCATTATATTTGTATCGTAATTTTGAAATCATAGCAACTGAAATCATCAAGTTTCAAAATCGTATGAGAAATTTAGGGTCATTTTACTAGGAATTGGGGTGCTAGATTTTTCAGACTAATTACGAAATTGCCACTGAATTCATTTTAAAAAATCTGCGCTATTTTCAAATATTGAAACTAACATATCTCCTTTATTATAAGGTCAAATGGAGTGATTCAAAAGGATAACTTGACTGGAATTTCACGAGAAATCCATTGGAGGTATCAGAAGTGAGTTTCAGAATTTATTGACACAAGAAACGAGACAAAATAACTGGGCATTTTTGACTATTAATGTTGTTGGAGTTTTTCTCATCTTGAAAGTTTGATTAGGAGAATTCAAGAATGTTCCATAGGGTAAGTTCTAAACCATAATCTAAGTATTTTCTTTGATTCCTTCCCTTGGTTTAAGCTTACTATTATTTTAATTGAAAACCCATTTAATTCTTTAAATCAAGACGTAACGTTATGTCCTAAATTTTTAAAATTGAAAATGAGTTAGATGCGTTTATTTCTCGATTCCTTTTGGGATTTTGTTCCTCTATATTAGTAGAACAATGTACCCGAATTTGGTGAGTTTTGGAGGAGTATTTGGGGAGATATGAGACCCAACTAGTGTGCGTTGGACTCTCGAGTTATGATCACTCAAGAGCGATATTTTGAAAAATTGGTTGAGCTATCAGAATCCGGTTGAGTCAATTTTCATTCATGTGAGCTTGTATTGGTTCAGGCATCGCTCGAGTAAGCTTGGATTCAGAATCCAAGGCGGGTCCATAGTTGACTTTTGTTGACTTTTTGGTTGACTTTGGGTTTTTGATTAAAGATTTGACCTTTATCGATTGGGTTTGTTTCCTTTGACATTACTTGATTTTCTTGAGTTACTTTTGTCTAGTTTCGAGCTGTTCAAGGGTCGGTACATGTGGGATGGCGTTTCTAGAGTATTGTTTGGCTTGCTAGGTATTGAATTTAACTTGTTTGAGGTAAGTAACATTTCTAAACTTGGTGTTGAGGATATAAATCCCCCAACATATGTGTTATATGTTTGGTGTTGGTGTGACGCACATGCTAGGTGACGGGCATGTCGGCATGCACCGTGTGAATTATGACTCAGTTGATTCTGTGATGCAGTGTAGTTACCTAATCTTGTTGCTATCCACTGAGGTAATCTCCGTTGTTGAGTTATTTGCTTAAATTGTAGTTACATACTCAGTCATATTCATTCGTTCACATATCATATCTCAGTCTATGTTATCCTTTGTTATTACATCATGTTATCATTGTTTGGGCTGATTGACATTAGATTTGTGAGCTCGAAAGGCTGGAGAGATTGATGACGGAGTTGCCACCTAAAATCCGTGTTGTGAGAGATATTGTGGATCGTGATTTATGCGCAGCTGGCCATATTGGATTTATATATATTATTATTATATGAATCGGGCTGCACGCCACAACATGCCATATTGGCTTTATATTTATTATTATTATATGAATCGGGTTGCACGCAGTAGGCTATATAAGCTTAATTATTATTGATGAAATCGGGTTGCACGTCGCAACATGTTTTATTAATTCATGATGGGATGGGGATGCACACTACATCGAGCCATGTTGGCTTATATTAGCGCTTGGGCAGGATCCTCCCCTCCGGAGTCTGACATACCAGCAGGGAGCACAGGTATCGTACAATGCTGAGTGATTGGGCGTGATGAATGGGAGTGTGAAACAGTGAGATTGAGTACTCTGAAAATGTGAGTAGATAAATTCATCACTGTGATGAATTGCATTTGACATGCATACTTGACATATAGGCAAATGGATGCATTTCTTCATGTTACACGGTTTTGTGACATTCATGATTTCATATGCACATTGACATGTAGGCACAAAGATATATTTTTCTCATGTTATCTGAGAATGAAATATCTTATCTATTGTTGAAAGTTTTTGGAAAAATCATAGCTTTATGATATACTCATATTTTGGTGATTTTACATTTGAAAAACATGCCTATTTTTCCGTAACTGTGAACGAGCTGAGCATTATATCTAACTTGTCTTGCTTTTATTATACTGTTACGAGTTGTTTGGCTATTAGTGTTGGAATATGACCGTTGTCCAAGCTTGTCACTACTTTCAACCTAAGGTTAGGTTTATTACTTATTGAGTACATGGGGTCGGTTGTACTCATCCGACACTTCTGCACCTTGCGTGCAGATTTTGGAGCTGATGTTGCTGCGAGTGGCAAGAGCTGGCATGGAAGACGTACCTGCGTTCCAGTTATAGTTGTCTTTTGTTCTTGGTAGCTTTAGATTTATAAATCTGTTTTTGTACGTTTCAAACAGATGATGTAATTATTTCATATAGCTTTGTAAACTCTAAGTCTTAAAAACTCATGATTTGTACTATTGGTCCCTGGGGAATTGTATAAATTCAGTTATTTCATTTTTGACTCTTATCATTATCATTATATTATGATTTATTATTAATTGGCTTACCTAGCCGGTTGGGTTAGGTGCCATCACGACTAGTTAAAATTTGAGCCGTGAAATAGTTTAAGTTTGATTTCATATTTAGTTAGACAATTTTAATATAATATCCTTGCCTCTTAAAGAAATAATTTAGTAACTCAATTACTTCTAATAAAATAATCAAACGCTAGGAAATTTTAGACGCATTCCAAATATTTACCATGTGATCATACACGATCCCTTGATCCACATTAATTAATAAAAAATGGTCATGTATGCACCACCGCTCCTTGACTCTAGAATAGTAATTCGTGTTGTCTGGTTAGTTGTATTTGACCATGTGTTCATTCCCATTCCTTGGTTAAATGCACGTAATCAAATAAAGACTTTGTGGACACGTAACAAATAGCCTCACACATTCTTTCGGTCAACAAAATTTCTTACCGGTCTATTATTTTCGTGGACGAGTAATAGATAGAGTCAAACCTTCCTTTTACTAGGGATTCAAATAAAAGATGACTTGGAACACCAAAAATTAATTCCAAATGGCGACTCTATAATTAAAATAATCCATACCCAAATTTGTCACTTTAGTTGAAAAAATATTTTAACCTACAACAATCCACATACACTTATTTTGCGAGGTAAAAAGGGGTGTGACACTAGGAGGGGATTAAGTTCCTTAAGAAAACATTGTGAATTTAGTGGACTCTCAGGTGAAGCGACGAGCAGTCGCAGTCAAAGCTTGGCTCTAACGTATAGGCTAGCAGTAAGCTTGGCTACAACGAAGCGCGAAGGAAAGGGCCTTCGCCACTTGAGCCGTATACGGAGGAACTCGCACGTGCGGTTCTTGCGGGGGGAGCTATTAGGAGCCATCCCATCCTAATAGCGTATATTTGAAGCTCAATATGAAATCCTATTTTCTTACAAGACTCGTTCTGATAAGGGAAAACTCTAGAGATTGCTTCGAAATAAGATCCTTGCATTGACCCTCTCCTGAACCAGAACCGGGGGAGGATGAGAGGAAAGGGGGATCAAAATGTCCCATCAATAAAGTGAGGGCTTTCCATTCTACGCCCCCCACTCCCCCTTTTTCAATAAATAAACCCCGCAGGCCCCTCTTTGATAAGGAAGGAAACGAAATAATATTAATTTTACGACAAATCCGGTCTGATGGCTGTTCTCCACTAACCAGAAGGATATAGGGACTCTTTATTTCATCTTCAGTGCCATTGCTGGAGTGACAGACACATGCTTCTCAGTATTGATTCGTGTGGAATTAGCACGACCCGACGATCATATTCTTGGTGGGAATCATCAACTTTATAATGTTTTAATAACAACTTACGCTTTTTAAATGATCTTTTTTATGGTTATGCCGACGATGATAGGTAAATCTGGTAACTGATCTGTTTCGATTCTGATAGGTGTGCCTAACATGACATTTTCACAATTAAATAATATTTCATTCTGATTGTTGCCTCCAAATCTCTTGCTTGGTATGAACAAATGGACAGACCATGAACAAACAAAAACTGGAAAAAAAATGAAAGGGTTTACTTGGTATGACCAAAAGGACCAGATCATAATTTAAGAGCTAACACGTTTGTTTGTTTGTTTGTTTGTTTTTTATATAAGATATTTGGTAAATGTCATTTATTCCTTTCATATTAATATATAATTTTTTAATTATATAATTTTTATATTATTCGTTCATAATTACATATATCATTGACATTTAACAAAGGAAGTTCATAATAGAATCAAAGAGGTGGGAAAATATGTAATATTTTTTTTGCGCACCCATTAGGTCTCAGTTTTGTATAGAGATCGATTGTAATCTGTAGATAACTATATTTTGGTGCAGGTTCTTTATTTTTGACTTGTATACGATATCAATAAAATATATTTATCGCGCGTATCAAAAAAGAAAATATATAAATTTTAATAAGATAAGATGAAGCATGGGGAGAGGGGTCAAAATGCAATAGATATCCATATATAAGCTACTCCAACTGCAACAGGGTAGCTATCAGGTTATGATAAGCAAATTATGTGAGCAAACATCTTATTTGACATAATAAAGGAAAGGAAAACAGTAACCTGCGTTTCTCTGGCACTATATATGTCAAAAACTAGGAGCTTCAATTCTAAGAGGGGTGCACTAATTAGAGTAACTTAAGTAGTCGTGTATCGTTTCCAATTGTATCAACAATTTTGGTATAATTCTTTATGATTTCTGCCTCATATCTTGCTTAAGTGATTTATTGAACATGGCAAAAGAGCATAGAATATGTCAGCCAATAACGTACATACATTGCAAAATTAATAAGTGATGTAGTGTCTAAAACTACAAACACTAGGCTAGAGCTGACGCAGACGAGAGCAATATATACATGGAATTCCATACCTCTATAAACCTTATTTTAAACATCCAAGTAGGAATCAGGAAGCACGCACAGAAGTCAGGGTAACTCTGCACAAATTAAGGTCAAAGAAAACAATATTTTTCTATGCAAGAAATTCGTCAATGATAACACAATCAGGAATAAGAAAAGATATATAGTACGATTATTAACAATATTTTGTTGCTTATAAATGTGAAATTACTAACTCATATGGTGCAATTGACGACATTATAGGTTACATTAGACATCCACAGAAAAATGAACGACAATGTGAATAAACCATATAGTTCAGTTTAGAACATTTGAGTCAATGTTATATCTGAGAGATGAAAATAGACAAATATAAGGACGAGTTTTATTTAAACTATGACATATGTCCTAATTATTTTCATCATTTTGCTAATAGCGGGGAAAGCATTTCACAAGACTTGTTAACTGACAACAATTTGAACATACATTCAAATATTTTCAGAAATGCGGCTCAAATCCGATGTAAAAAAACTGTATGCTCCAAAAGAAAGGAAAGAATGAAAAAAGAAATAGAAAAATGAAGTCTCTGGATTGATCAATAAATAAGAAGTTCTTATCCTTAGGGTAAAAAGTCTATGGATTTAAATAGTCAATAACAATATAGGCCTACGGCCTTCCGAATTCAGATAGGATAATGTTTGTTGACTAGCTGCTTGAAAGGAGAAAATACATGGACTTCTCTTCGCCGGTTTGGGTAGAGTTTCCGGGGCTATGACGCATTTTTAAAAACGTTGAATTCAAAAAGTATAATCTAGTGCAGGTTGCGATCACAAGCTTGTGGTGTGATAGCAACAATGTTGAGAAGAAGTTATCAATGGCGGCTATTCATTCTCACAAAGACGGAGAAGGACAGAATATTCTAGGTTTCAAGTCAAATGACTATGTTTCGGACATATCTAGGACAAAGACTAAGTCCTCTTATTTGGACTCGTGGCTCAATCCTGGCCTTTGATAAAAAATATGATAGATTAAATAAGGATCGTTCAGATGAAGCAATTAACAACTGTATAACTTTGGATTCCACATTTACTTCTCTCACATGTGCACCGTGTAAATAGGATAGAGAAGAATATTCTTCAGCTATTTAGTTATTAGATAGCAAATAAGAAATAGCCATGTGTATAGATAATTCATTATTATTTTGTTTTTCTTTACACAAATACTTGTATAAATACACTGCTTCTGCAGATGATGAAATACACAGAAAATTTCCACAAATCTATTTTCATATTAACATTCCTTCATGGTATCATAACAATAGCTTGTTTCTGGGATTGATCTTCATTCTCCTTCAGTTTTCTATTCATCACAGTCTCACTCACCATGACCGGTACAACAGATCTTACTGTACATCAAACTGGTTCCAGCAATGGAGCAAACTTCGATCCAAATCACCCTTACTTCTTGCATTCATCAAATGCTCCAGGAATGAGTCTGGTGAATGCAACCTTCGATGAAAGGGGTTTTCAACGTTGGAGAAGGTCAGTTCTGATTGCACTCTCAGCAAAGAACAAACTGGATTTATTGATGCAACCTATGCTCCTCCTGTTATCACATCCAAGGACTATCAACCATGGACTAGATGCAACAATATGGTGACTTATTAGTTATTGAATTCACTCTCCAAAGACATTGGAGATAGTGTCATCTACTCCAAATATGCAAGAGAACTCTGGATCAGTCTGAAACACAGATTTGGAATATTAAATGGATCAAACCTGTATCGCTTGCGTAAGAAATTATCTTCTTTAGTTCAAGGAACAAATGATATTGCAATCTATTTTACAAAACTCAAACGTTTATGGGATGAGCTAGATTCTCTAATTTGTGATGTAAAGTGTGTTTGTGCTTGTGTACGTTCTGGGAAGCAAAAGCTGGAAAAATCCCTTAGAAGATGAGAGACTTATACAGTTTCTCATGGGACTAAATGATGTTTATGGTTAGGCTAGGAGAAACATTTTAATGTTGAATCCTCTACCTAGCATAGATCATGTTTATTCTCTAGTATTACAGAATGAGAGTCAGATAGAGGTCTATATGAATCCTCTTATTTCTTCTGATTCCTCATCCTTCATGGTGGGAAGTCGAGGTCTATATGAATCCTCTTATTTCTTCTGATTCCTCATCCTTCATGGTGGAAAGTCAGGGAAGTTATGCACTAAGAAACAACAAGCAGGTGTAAAGGAACACATGGCAGACTCAGCAATTTCAAAAGGGAGGAAACCCGATGCAACTCTAGAAATCAGGAAATAATATGCAGAGATTTGCAAATCAATCACAAAGAATCACAACTTCAAAACCAAAGAAACAAAGGTTCAATCCTAATGTATCTTGCACTCATTGCAAAAAGATAGGATATACAGTTGTAGATTGCTACAGGATTATTGGATTTCCTGAGGACTTTGAATTCATAAATGCTAAAGGAAGTCAAAATCAAATTAGGAGCAGTGAAGTGCTTACATGGGATCAAGAAGATAATGGAGTGAGCAGTTACAATGAAGTGTTAAACCAACACCTCTCTAAGGATCAATTTAACAATGTTCAGATGATCAAACAAGTGAAAATTTAAGATGGAGGAAGCAGTTCAGAAATAAATGCAAATGCAGTAGCTGGTACTATTAACAAATATACTGGCAGTTGTTTTTCAGTTTTCAATACCAGTGTTTGGATAATTGATTCAGGGGCTTCATAACATATGTATTTTGATTCAAATGTTTTTTTAATCTTTAGATCCTCTTCATACACCTTTACACATAAATCTGCCTAATTTATTTAGGGTAACAGTTACACATACAGGGAAAGTCCCTATCTCTCATAATTTCATGTTAGAAAAGGTCCTTCATGTGCCTAGTTTCAAATATAATCTATTATCAGTTAATAGATTTTCTGTTCAGTTTCAATGCATTGTCTTATTCACTCATACTCAACGTCAATTGCATGCCCCTTTAATGAAGAGGCCTCAAATTTTTGGTGATACAAGTGAGGGACTCTACCTGTTCCAGCCTAGTCTTAAGGAGAAAATTGTTTCACCTTTAGTTCATAGTGTTTTCAATCAAATTCAGTTGTCTTTCCATTTTCTGCTAATGTGGTTACAGATGTAAACCTTTGGTATATTAGATTAGGGAATATGTCTTTTTCATCAATGAAGAATCTTAGTTTTGTTTCATTGCCTTCCAACTCTTATTGTTTATGTGATATTTGTCCTAAAGCTAGGCAAGCTAGGATTTCTTTTCCTTTGAGTCAAATCAAATCCAAAAGAGCATTTGAATTAATTCATGTGGATATATGCAGATCTTATAAGTAACCTACTTATAATGGTTTTAAGTACTTTTGAACTATTGTGGATGACTATAGCAAGGGAACTTGGACATTCGTGTTAAGCACCAAGAGTAATGCCTTCACAGTCTTAAGAATTTTTTAACAATGGTAGAAAGGCAATTTGCAGTCAAGGTACAGAAATTGAGAACAGACAATGCCTTTGAATTAGGAAAAGGATCACAACAAGCAGATTTTCTCAGCTCTCAAGGAATAATACACTAGACTTCTTTTCCAATCTAAGGTGCCTATCAGTTATTGGAGAGAGTGTCTATTAACGACAACCTACTTGATAAACATAGTACCTTCTAGGGTTCTTCAAGGGAAAAAACCTTATTTTATTATGTTCAATCAGTCTCCTTCTTATGATTCATTAAGGTCATTTAGATGTCTTTGTTATGTTTCTACCTTATCTAGTGGTAGAAACAAATTTGAGCCAAGGGCAAATAGTTGTGTATTTTTGGGATTTTCTTTCGATCAAAAAGGGTATAAAGTGTTGGAATTAGATATTAAAAGAATTCTTGTGTCTAGAGATGTTCACTTCCATAAAAACATCTATCCTTTTGCTTCAACCACCACACCACACTCAGGTATTTCCAATCCAGATCTTAAATTTCCTACCCCTTCTCTTATGGACACAACCACCAGTGACCTTCCACCAAACACCTCTTTGGTTGAGCCTACATCACCTTCATCACCTGGTATCACCAGGATCCACTCACCTCATTTTTCTCCCTCATCATCACCTCACTTTTCTCATTCTCCTTCTCACATCACCACCGGTTTACCCACTACATCTATTTCCACACCAGGAATCAAGAAGTCTACTAGAGTTTCTACTTGTCCTTCTCACCTCGAAAATTTTGTTTGCTCTAATATTTATTTGACTGACCTCACTTCCTCCTATTTTATTCAGCCCTGCCAGCCCAATGTCTTTAGCTTTGGTGCACTTTATGCTCATAACAGACAGATGATGCAATCTCTTTCAGAGATTTCAGAACCTACCAGCTTCTCTCAAGCTTCTGCCCATCCGGGATAGATGCAAGCAACGCATTCAGAAATTGAAGCTTTAGAAGCTAATCAGACATGGGATGTGGTTCTTTTACCACAGGGGAAGAAGGCCCTACCTTGTAAATGGGTCTACAAGGTCAAGCATAATTCAGATGGAACTGTGGAAAGACTCAATGCACGATTGGTGGTAAGGGTGGGGGGGGAGGGGAATTCAAAGGGAAGGAATTGACTACACGGAGACATTTTCTCCAGTAGCCAAAATGACTACCATCTGTTATTTAATGGTTATTGCAGTAAAGAAGAATTGGCGTATCTATCAATTGGATGTTAGTAATGCATTTTTACACGGTGACTTACAAGAGGAGGTGTTTATGAAGTTTCCAACAGGTATACCCCCACCTAGTCCCAATCATGTATGTTTACTTAGGAAGTTACCTTTATGGTTTAAAACAAGCTTCACGACAATAGTATGCTCGACTTGCTGGTGCTTTAAGTTTTAAGGGTTATTCCTCCTCCTTAAATGACTATTCTTTATTCTTAAAAAGGACAAAGAATCTAATTTCTATAGTAGCTATTTATGTTGACGACATTCTCATCAATGGAGATAATATAGAAGAAATAACCGCACTCAAGTCTTTCCTTCACAGTGAATTCAAAGTCAAAGATTTGGGTGATCTTCATTATTTCTTAGGTATGGAAATACTTCGAGAAAAATATAGGATTATAGTCTGTCAGAGGAAATATACCTTTGATTTATTGAAGGAGTTTGATGTTTCTGCTTTCTCCTCAGTCTCATCTCCGCTTGAATCTTCATCCAAGCTTCACGCTGATGGAAGTCCTTTGCTTCTTGATCCAACCATCTATCGGCACCTTATAGGGAAATTGAACTACTTAACCAATACAAGACCCCATTTGTCATTTGTTGTGCTGAACTTGAGTCAATTTATGCAATATCCCAGACACTCACACTTCTCCGCAACCCTTCGTGTCCTACGCTATTTGAGTTTGGATCCAGGACAAGAAATTCTTTTGAATTCAGACCCTTCTCTATCTCTTATGGCTTTTTGTGATTTCGACTGAGCTTCGTGTCATGACAGTCGTCGGTCAATGAGTGGATTTTACATCATCCTTGTAGGCTCTCCTATCTCTTGGAAATCCAAGAAACAAGTCTTAGTTTCATTATCATATGCTGAAGCGGAATATCGATCCACGCGCCGGGTAGTAGCAGAAATCACTTGGCTCATTCATCTTCTCTCCGAAATCTCTTCTACTCCATCTTTGTCGTGCATCACAATATCCACAACCGCACGGTAGAAACCTGGTGCATCTCCACAACAAGTACAACAACAACAATGACAATAATACAAAGTACGGTAAGTAAATCAACTCAAGACCTTCGATCACAAGAAACAGTAGAACTAGTCCACAAGGAATAACCACAATAAGGAATACTAGGAATAATAAAAACAACTCAACAAGGAAGAAAATAAAATGTAACAACATCCCCACAATGTACGGTTTAACAACCAAGAATTTAACACGAGTCAAATGATTCCAAATAAGGGCAAGTCTAGTAAGGTATAGGATTTCTAAGCTTCTTTTAGGTATGGACAATTACGGGAGAGATACAGCCAATTCAAATAAAGGTAGGCAACGAGGATATCACCATAACCTCAATTAAGGGAGAACATTTACAAAAGGGATAACTACAACTTCAAATAGAGATAAGCAGTTAGGGAGAAGATAACATGGCAATAAAAGAGATAATAGTTCCAATTAAGGCACATATGAATCAAGTAATAATAAGAGTGGATTATGAAGCAATTGATTCCAATTAATCAAGTAAAGGTGAAACTAATAATTAAGGAACGTAATCATAACAAGAACAACTGCATATTCAATGAATACAAGGACCTAGGAATCCTGAAAGGCCAATTTCCACAAATAAGTCTGAGCACGTACTCGTCACCTTACGTACAGGGACTACAATCAACATAGAAGACTCAAATCCTAAGGGGTGGTTGCCCCACACAAGGTTAGGCAAGATACTTACCTCAAAGAACACAAACCGGTATCTAAAATGCACTTCTCGGGTGAAAAGACCTCCGAACGGCTCAAATCTAACCAAAATAACTTCAAAGCACAAATAAAACTTACAAGAAACTATTCTAGATCATAAAGTCTCAATATTTACTAAAATCTAGAAATCGATCCCAAAAGTTGACCCTCAGGCCCGCACTTTGGAACCTGACAAATTTTACAAAACCCGAACACCCATTCCTATACTAGTTCAACCATATTAAAATTATCAAATTTCAATACCAATTCGTCCCCCAAATCATGATTTTTCATTTTGAAAACTTTCTTTAAACCCATCATTTTTCCTCAACTCAAAACACAAATTAAATGATAAGAATGAAGATAAAATCATGGAATAAAATAAATACTAGGTGAAGAACTCTAACCAATAGATTTGATTAAAAAACCCACAAAGAATCGCTCAAAATCGAGCTCTACAAGTCAAAATATGATCAAAATGGCCTAACCCTCGATTTGGAAAACTTATATTCTGCCCAGGTCTGAAAGCATCACGAACGCGGAGAAAGGCTCGCGTTCGAAGAAAGAAAGTAAGGATGTCCAGAAAAACCCTTCGCGAACGCGAGGGAAGGAGTGCGAACGTGAAGAACAAGGGACAGAACCTACACGAACACGAGACGGCGAACGCGAACGCGAACGCGAACGCGAAGAAGAAATACGAGGCTGCCAAGAAGAGCTTCGCGAACATAGGTGGCTAATCGCGAACGCGATTAATGGGAAAAGCAAACCTTCGCGAACGCGAGCGGTTTGACGCGAACGCGTAGAAATATTTCGAGGTGGTCAGTAGAGACACTTCGCGAATGCGAAAGGAGCTTCGCGATCGCGAAGAAGAACACGAGAAAAGAGAACAACAATTCAAAAATAGGAGAAATTGACCCATAGCCCACCCGGAACACACCTTAGGCCCCCGGGACCCCGTCTAAACCCACAAACAAGTTATATAACCTAACACGGACTCGCTCAAGTCTCAAATCACATCAAACAATGCCAAAAATACAAGTCGCACCACGAATCGAACTATGAACTTCCAAATCTTCCAACTTCAAAAACTCGTGCCGAAACCTATCAAACGAACTAGGAATGACGTCAAATTTTAATGGAAAGTCCCCAATGACATAACGGGGTTGTTCCAATTCGCGGAATTGCATTCCGACCCTGATATCACTAAAGTCAACTATTGGTCAACCTCTCCACTTTCCAAACTTTAAGTTTTGCCGAAATGCTTCAAATACCTACGGACCTCCAAAACAAGACGCACTCCTAAGTCCAAAATCACCATACTGTCACGACCCAAAATCCCTAAGGTCGTGATGGTGCCAGACATCATTTTAAGGCAAGCCAATCATTAATAAATTGAAATAAATTTACGGTTTTAACATTTATGAAAAATATTTTCTTTCACTTTATTACATATTAACCAAATAAAAATTCGTTAAGTAAAACAATGGTTTAAATATTACACTTTAGCAAATATATTCCCAACACATCCCAGAACCCGGTGTCACAAGTACATGAGCAATTTCTAAGAATTTATACAATCATCACAAAGCCTGTCCGAAATACAAATTGGAGAAGGAAATTTAAAATGAAAATAAATACAATACGAGGGAGACTCTGTCAGCTGCGGATCGCCTCCGGATGATATAGCTCGCCTAAGTCTCTGAATCCTCCACATTGCTATGAAAGTACCTGTGCAATAAAATGCACCGAAAGTGTAGCATGAGTACAAAAATAACGTGTACTCACTAAGTCTCCCACCTAACCTCAGAGAGGTAGTGACGAGAGGTCAAATTAGACACTTGCGAAAGGTCAATTTAGAATATTCAGGTGTGCCACTAAGCATGATTTCCATAGGCAATTTATTAAAATCAGGAATAAATATTTTCAATCCGTTCACATTTAACACTTTATATCTTCGTCATATTAATAACAATTAATCAACATGGGTGATTTAATCAATTAACAATTTATCAACGGGAAGGAACAACTTCTTCCAAAACCTTTTAATAACTTTAATCTCTGTCATTTCAATTGACAACTTAAAATTTCAAGCCAGTAATCAGGCAAAAATCATAGCAACTACACAGTAAATATCATGCGCAAGCAATGCCGAGGGTCGAACGGAGCGGACCAACAATAATAAACTGTGCACTGCCGAGAGTCGAACGACTCGAATCATAGATGCATCTATCTGCCCCGCTTGCGAATTGATCATGCGACGCGGTTATACATACAAATAATAAGGCTAGCCTGCTCGCGAATCATACATGCGACTCAGGTGCTCATATGTACACATATCCACATTATTTTTATCAAGAAAGCAGTTTTTTCTCAAGAAAGTGGTAAAATCCTTCTTAAAGGAACATGAAATATAGTTTTTAAATCTTTGTTTTGAAACTCATTTGCCAAGTTTAATGATATTCCATAATACAACCCTACCAGGTACATAATTATCTACAGAGGAATCAACTCTCTTTCTACATGATTAGGAAAATGAACTCTAGTCTTCTTTAGATATTCAATTACGATTTCGATTATATTAGCAGTTTAGTATTACAGGTACAACATGTAAGGCATGCTAGTGGGTCCTAGACTACCCGGACAAGGCATAATAGTAGCTACGCACGGACTCCCATCACCTCGTGAGTACGTAGCCCCTGAAGATAATAGCATATACTTAATTAATTCACCTAGGGGGACAATTCCCTCCCACAAAGTTAGAAAGGAGACTTACCTCACTCCGAGATTCCATAACCGGCCTCCAAGCCCTTCCGATGACTCCAAAAGGACGCACAACACCCCAAAACTATCCAAACAACGACAACCCAAGGAAAATATACTCTAGTATTTGCAACAATTCCAAATTATATAATTTCCCAACCCCGCTTAGTGAAATGACCAAAATTCCTTTGGGCCACGTGCTCGGAATCCGAAATTTCTCGAAGATATAATCTACACATAACTTTACTAACTCAAATATACAATTTACTTAAATATTCATGCCCAATCGTGGCTAAAAATCCAATTTCCCTTTTTCTAGATTTCTTTAAGATTCTCCAAATTTCCAATCAATTTCCATGCCTAATCCATGCATATAATCTTGTATTTAACTTAGAAGCATGAAGGAGTTACTTACCTTAACATTGCATGAAGAAATCCTCTCCTTGAAGCCTTCCAAGATCGCCTAAGCCAAAGAAGTAATGAAGAAATGCCCAACAATTCACGGTTTAAAAACATTCTGTCCAGCCTCGATTCCGCACCTGCGGTCCTATCACCGCACATGTGCTCCCGCAGGTGCAACCAATCTCCCGCACCTGCGGCTGCCTCAACACCAGCCCAATAATCGCACATGCGCCCACTGTCCGCATCTCCGTCTTCGCAGGTGCAGAAATCCTATCGCACCTGCGCTCCCAGCCAGACCATCCATCCTTCGCACCTGCGGTGCCATAGCCACACCTGCGGCCAAATCCTCGCAGATGCGGTCACACCAGATGACAGTAATTCCAGCCTTCTTCAAACTTTCAACTTGATCCGTTAACCACCCGGAATCCACCCGAGGCCCCCGAGACCCCGTCCAATTATACCAACCTATTCCAAAACATAATGCGGACTTGCTCGAGGCCTCAAATCACATCAAACAACATCGAAACCACGAATCGCACCCAAATCTCAACTTTATGAACTTAGAAATTTCCAACTTCTGCATCCGATGTCGAAACCTATCAAATCATGTCCGATTGACCTCAAATTTTGCACACAAGTCATATTCTACATTACGGACCTGCTCAAACTTCCGGAATTGCATTCCGACCCCGATATCAAAATTTCCACTTCCGGTCGGATTCTTCAAAACCCTTCAAATATCTATCTTTAGACAAATGACTTCAAAATGACTTCCGGACATCCGAATTCACTTCCGATCGCGCTTCCAACTCCAGAATCACCATACGAAGCTATTCCCAGACTCGGAATCCCAAACGGACATCAAAAATGCTGAAATGCACTTCAAGCCCAAATCTATGAAATTCTTCTAAAATGCTAACTTCCATAATATACGCCGAAATGCTCCCGGGTTATCCAAAACCGGATCCGGACATACGCCTAAGTCCGAAATCATCATACGAACCTGCTGGAACCTTCAAATCCCGATTCGGAGGTCGTTTACTCAAAATCCCAATCTTAGTTGATTCTTCCAACTTAAGGCTTCTGAAATAAGAATTTTCTTTCCAAATCAACTCTAAACTTTCGGAAATTCAATTCCGACCACACCTACAAGTCATAAACCTGAAATGGAGCTGCTCACGACTTTAAACCGCAGAACGACGCGCTAGAGCTCAAAACAACCGGCCGGGTCGTTACATTCTCCCCTACTTAAACAAACGTTCGTCCTCGAACGCGCTAAGAACTGCTCTGGAGTTACCTGAAATCACTGTTTAACATCCCGAGCACCTTTCTGTGCTACTACAACCCAGTTGAGCACATTAGCTTGATCAAATCTGAAGATTTCTTCTTTTATTCATATAATAAGCTCAGAACCTAGTTCCAACACTTGAAATTCCTTGCCAGGCCTACTTCCAACACATAAACACCGTATCAACTACTATGCGATGTCCATGCACCGCATAACTCATCATCTGACCACAATGACACTCCCTGAACCTTAATAGCCAAAATTTCACGAATCTGGTGCTCCCGATGCACCTTATAACAAATATACATACATCCTGTTATAATGCTGACGATACCACCACAACGGAGAAAATGTGCAGAAATTCATACCCAACTGCAGAGTTAACAAATCCTTGAATACCTCATCTTGACTAGAATAATCACTCATTATGAACCTGAATAATGGTATTTGTTCTTTAATATACACTTCACATAACCTTATTGCACTGATCCCTGATCCGATAAACTCGTCTCACCCAGTATGAACTGCTTAGACAACAAATCACCCCAAACATGATCAACAGCCTCACATGATACCACATCGCGCCACTAGGCCATAACTCGAACATGATAGGTAATAAATGACTCAGGAAGGGACAATTCAACTCACACAACTAATATGAATTTTTCTCAGAAAATAGGAAGTAAAACATAAGAAAATAAATATAGGAACTTTATTCATCATCACACTGTTGCGGTGTGCAACTCGATCCAAAAACATGCCCGTGGCGACGTGTCACCCGATCCACACATAAAATTTACATAAGAAGAGATATATACGGGGCTGATTTGCTCACTAACACAAATTACTGAATATCGATCATAAGCACGCTAAGTGTATAATACCATCCTGGGGAGAATGATAAAGCCGTAGGCTATAAAACTCAAGCACAACTGAGGTGCGATATATATATATATACACACACACACACTCTGGATCTCAAGAGCTATCCTTCTCACATAACATCCCCACTACGCGGGACCTCAACAAATAGGAAATTAGCAAGCCGTTTCATAACTCACAAGACACAAATCACAATATCGCATGAATTTGACAAAGACGGAACGACACCTGATATCCCAACATCCCTCCTTAAGGAGCGCTATACTGAAATGAACATATCTGCCTCACATGAAGCCCATAATCATATTTAAATCCATCCACAAGCATCGAGTCTACCTTGATCGCACCAAACTAAGCTAATAGCTTTTACCAAGGTCCATATTAACCTTCTTTCTCTCATAATACACAAGAACAACCATCATAGCCGGGACAAACACCCCACAATCCACAACCAAATGAACTGAACGCCTCCCAGAAATAAATTCTCAATTAAGAAATATTGCACTTCTTTAAAATCAGTCCAAATCTTCAATCCATCAAGTGACTAAATGTCACACTTTATACAATCTTTTCGCGGTCATGCTTCCACGAACTTCAACACACGGCAACAAGTCTGCCCATCCACCACTGGCCATACTAAGCTGTATGACAAATCAAGAACCCATAACCAGGGTACAAAGCCTCTTCCATCGAATATCAATCTCAGGTGACGCTAAAGATAACACCAGCTTATTCTGAACCTTCAAATCTCTTTTTCTTGTTCTTCCGAGCTCATGGCTTCCTTATTAACACTGAATCGCAATCTCGATTCTTAGTCCCAGTTACATACTGCTTACCGCACCTAACATTCCAATATGAGATAGTGCAAGAATTCCATCATAACTTCTGAACCACCAATAGGGTGAACACTTCATCATATAGAAACCTTTTACTTAACTTAATTCAGGTGTACCATCTCAACACACGAGTGAATTCCCACAATCACCCAACATGCAAATCCTTAAGTAGTAGTCTATACCACCATAACCATGCCGGGATCCGCCTACACCTGACAGGCCATAGCATTCAAATGCTCCCACATGAAATCCATTATGACGGTCGACAAGCCCCGCACACACCGGCACAAACCACATTCAAAACTTAAACACACCGAAGGAACCGATCACTGCCGTAAATGTTCCATTTCAACCATGGCTAATCAACCTATCTCCTTTTTAATTATTTTCAATTGCCTCAGGAATAATAGCAACTTCCTTCAACTCATAGCAGACTCAACCCTCACTCAACCCGAGTGACCTTGATTCACGAGACTATGCTACCTAAATCCCGCAACCCATCTCATACCCTCCTGATAGTCTTTCTACAATCCGAAGTTTATTTCTCTCACTCTTCCGATACTATCTGGCATGCCGAAACATATCATAGAACATTCCGACCATCCTCCTTTTTCTCAGAAATTACTCTGCAAAAGCTCGATTCTCGATCATACTGCTGCCTGAAACCCTTAAACATCGCGTTCTTAACTTTTGAACTCACTAGGGCCGCTATTGAGAGTCACCCACTCTGACTAGTCCCGAATACAATCAACTCCAAGGCTCTCCAAGCACATGAACACCCTTTTCCTTGAAGGACGTGACTGAGTCACTACCCTGACAACTCACCTGTGCCTTAAGCAAAATTCCGAATCTTCCAAAGCCTAACCATGGCCTGACAGGGCCAACCTTTGCACACATTCATCAAATCCCACGCAAAATCACCATTTTACTCCTTTCCCTTAGCTGTAATAACTTGCCAACACACCGACAATCCGCAACTCTATGATAACACAATCCTTCAACCCAACTGCAGATGACGGGACTCCCCTACTTAGCCCGAAGCTACTCCTTGCACCACTCTAGACCCTGCCGAGATCCCTTCTCCTTTGATAACACGATCTTGCTCAACCAATCCGTCCAATCCTTCCAAATTCTCTGGCTAACACTCCCTAAATACTCAAATTCTCTAGCATCATTCACACATTCCGCCTCCTACCGAATAGCCACTAGAACCCGTCACAGAGACATGCCAACCATTCCATCGCTAACCTATTCACAGGAGATAACCCACCTGTGGAAATCACCCGCGGACACCTTCCAACGACGCCGAAATGCCCGCTCTCTGCGACTTCAATACCCCATCTTAAGCCCTGCTTCATTTACCAACTTTACTAGTCCGTTCGCTCCTCATGGACATCCATTAAATGCGCGACAATATCTTCAAATTCCAAGCTATGCTGCCTCTCCTCCACTTTGCGACTACTCGACTTCCGCTTCTTACACCCGGCCTCCTAGAAATGGAGCCACCGCTAGCCTCACTTCAGGACCATTCTCTGCCAACCGCATTCTTCAATACTTCTTCTCAATACTCTGACCCCACGCAACCAAAGAAACCATAGCACCGGCAAAGTTAACACATTCCATTCGATCAATGACGACGACTTCACGTCACAGGTGCATATCCCACCTTATTTGAAGACACCAAGCCTTACTACTTTATTAACCCCAACCGGACCATTCATAACCCAAGTTCCTTTTCTCTACCGGAACTAAAATACCGAAATCTCAAAATCACACTCTGAGAAGACCTCCCTTAAAACCATTCATCACCCCCAACATACGGACAAACATTCTATCATCATATCGACATAGCGCGATAACCAATCGCAAGCATCATCACTACCTGAGCATAACCTTAACGCTCCCAGAAACACAACTACTGAGCTGAAACAACATACCATTCTTCTGCAGGGCCATAACAACAGCCCCCAACCAATTACTCATGGAAACATCTCGAATTACATCCGTAGCACCATTTCAGTTCCTCAAATTCCTGATTCATAGCAAGTGCTTTGCGACGCGTAAGATTGAGTAGGAATAAACATAGGTATAAGCCTCAAAGGAATCAAATCGCACGATGAGGAATCAAGAAGGAAGTACTCCTAAGAGCCATGTAGCCTCTCGAAGATAAGTACAAACGTCTCTGTACCGATCCGCAAGACTCTACTAGACTTGCTCATGACTCGTGAGACCTACGGGAACCTAGTGATCTGATACCATGTTGTCACAACCGAAAATACCTAAGGTCATGATGGCGCCGGACATCATTGTCAGGCAAGCCAATCATTAATAAATTAAAATAAATTTCCGATTTTAACATTTATGAAAAATATTTTCTTTCACTTTATTACATATTAACCAAATAAAAATTTGTTAAGTAAAACATGGTTTAAATATTACACTTTAGCAAATATATTTCCAACACATCCCAGAACCCGGTGTCACAAGTACATGAGCAATTTCTAAGAATGTATACAATCATCACAAAGCCTGTCCGAAATACAAATTGGACAAGGAAATTTAAAATAAAAATAAATACAATACGAGGGAGACTCTGTCATCTGCGGATCGCCTCCAGATGATACAGCTCGCCTAAGTCTCCGAATCCTCCACGTTGTTATGAAAGTACCTGTGCAATAAAATGCACAGAAAGTGTAGCATGAGTACAAAAACAACGTGTACTCACTAAGTCGCCCGCCTAACCTCAGAGAGGTAGTGACGAGAGGTCAAATTAGACACTTGCTAAAGGTCAATTTAGAATATTCAGGTGTGACACTAAGCATGATTTCCATGGGCAATTTATTAAAATAAGGAATAAATATTTTCAACTCCATTCACATTTAACACTTTATATCTTCGTCATATTAATAACAATTAATCAACATGGGTGATTTAATCAAATAACAATTTATCAACGGGAAGAAACAACTTCTTCCAAAATCTTTTTAATAACTTTAGATCTCTGTCATTTCAATTGACAACTTAATTTCAGGCCAGTAATCAGGAAAAATCATAGCAACTACGCTTTAAATATCATGCGCAAGCAATGCCGAGGGTCGAACGGTGCGGACCAATAATAATAAACTGTGCACTGCCTAGGGTCGAACGACTCGAACCATAGATGCATCTATCTGCCCCGCTCGCGAATCGATCATGCGACGCGGTTATACATACACATAATAAGGCTAGCCTGCTCGCGAATCATAGCTGCGACTCAGGTGCTCAAAATGTACACATATCCACATAATAAATTCGTATTTTTATCAAGAAAGCATTTTTTTCTCAGGAAAGTGGTAAAATCCTTCTTAAAGGAACATGAAATATAGTTTTTAAATATTTGTTTTGAAACTCATTTGCCAAGTTTAATGATATTCCATAATACAACCCTACCAGGTACATAAATATCCACAGAGGAATCAATTCTCTTTCTAGATGATTAGGAAAATGAACTCTAGTCTTCTTTAGATATTCAATTACGATTTCGATTATATTAGCAATTTAGTATTACAGGCAGGATTACATGTAATACACGTAAGGCATGCTAGTGGGTCCTAGACTAACCGGACAAGGCATAATAGTAGCTACGCATGGACTCCCGTCATATCGTGTGTACGTAGACCCCGAAGATAATAGCATATACTTAATTAATTCACCTAGGGGACAATTCCCCCTCACAAAGTTAGAAATGACATTTACCTCGCTCCGAGATTCCATAACGGGCCTCCAAGCCCTTCCGATGACTCCAAACGTCGCACAACGTCCCAAAACTATCCAAACAATGACAACCCAATGAAAATATACTCTAGTATTTGCAACAATTTCAAATTATATAATTTCCCAACCCCACTTAGTGAAATGACCAAAATGCCCTCGGGCCCACGTGCCCGGAATCCAAAATTTCTCAAAGATACAATCTACCCATAGCTTTACTAACTCAAATATTCATGCTCAATTCGTGGTTAAAAACCCAATTTCCCTTTTTCTAGGTTTTTTTAAGATTCTCCAAATTTCCAATCAATTTCCATGCCTAATCCATGCATATAATCTTGCATTGCAGAAGAAATCCTCTCCTTGAAGCCTTCCAAGATCGCCTAAGCAAAAGAAGAAATGAAGAAATGGCCAACAATTCACGGTTTAAAAACATTCTGCCCAGCTCGATTCTGCACCTGCGGTCCTACCACCGCACCTGCGCTCCCGCAGGTGCGACCAATCTCCCGTACCTGCGGCTGCCTCAACACCAGCCCAATAATCGCACATGCGCCCACTGTCCGTATCTGCGTCTTCGCAGGTGCAGAAACGCCATCGCACCTGCGCTCCCAGCCAGACCATCCATCTTTCGCACCTGCGGTGCCATAGCCGCACCTGCGGCTCCACATCTGCGGCCAAATCCTCACAAGTGCGGTCACACCAGATGACAACAATTCCAGCCTTCTTCAAACTTTCAACTTGATTCGTTAATCACCCGGAATCCACCCGAGGCCCCTGGGACCCCGTCCATTATACCAACCCGTTCCAAAACATAATACATACTTTCTCGATGCCTCAAATCACATCAAACAACATCGAAACCACGAATCGCACCCAAATCCCAACTTTATGAACTTAGAAATTTCCAACTTCTGCATCTGATTCCGAAACCTATAAAATCATGTCCGATTGACCTCAAATTTTGCACACAAGTCATATTCGACATTGCGGACCTGCTCAAACTTCCGAAATCTTATTCCGACCCCATATCAAAATTTCCACTTCCGATCGGATTCTTCAAAACCCTTCAAATTTCTATCTTTAGCCAAATGACTTCAAAATGACCTCCGGATATCCGAATTCACTTCCGATCGTGCTCCCAACTCCAGAATCACCATACGAATCTATTCCCAGACTCGGAATCCCAAACGGACATCAACAATACTGAAATGCACTTCAAGCCCAAATCTATGAAATTCTTCTAAAATGCTAACTTCCATAATATATGTCGAAACGCTCCCGGGTTATCCAAAACCCGATCCGGACCTACGTCCAAGTCCAAAATTATCATATGAACCTGCTGGAACCTTCAAATCCTGATTCGGAGGTCGTTTACTCAAAATTCCAATCTTAGTTGATTCTTCCAACTTAAGGCTTCTGAAATGAGAATCTTCTTTCCAATTCAACTCTAAACTTCCCGAAATTCAATTCCGACCACACCTACAAGTCATAAACCTGAAATGGAGCTGCTCACGACTTCAAACTGCAGAACGACGTGCTAGAGCTCAAAAGGACCGGTCGGGTCATTACACATACGAAGTTTCTCAAGATCAAATGCCGTCGAACGGAACTTGAATTCTCAAAACGAATGGTCGGGTCGTTACATTCTCCCCCTCTTAAACAAACATTCATCCTCGATCGCACCACGAATCGCCTTGAAGTCTTCAAATCACTGAATGCACTCCTCCAACATACACTCGCGGGTGATCCCACATCACCCCAATCCACATAAGCCCGACGACACCATCTCAATTGTAATTTAGCCTTTCTACCAACACTGATAAGCCTTATAGTCAATATTTTCACCTTCTATTCATTTCCAAAAGTCCCGATTCTAAATCCATACCCGATATTAGTCTCAACCAGCTGCAATAACTCTTGCCTACACCCACATGGTACGATCACACAACATAACACACCACACATAGGCCCATAATAACGCTTCTGATCACAATAGTTTCTTGTAATCTAAACCAGCACCGATAATTAGGCTCGTACTCGATAGGAATCCTGTTTCAAACTTCCACAACACCGACGGTGATGCAAGAACCATGAATGCCTCATAACTATACACCTGAATCAACAAGTCACAACCAACACCACTGGGCACATGCCTCGCAAGCTAAAATTAAAGAAGCACAGAACGATGACTGAGTATGTAAGAGAAACACATAAAAGAAATATCAAACAAGCCCGACAGGCACAACTCTCCATAAGTACCACACTACGAATAAATTTAAATAGGAAAAATCAAAGTACATGAACAATCATAAGGATCTCATCCTGGTATAACTCTCCACCACGGCACGCAACCCGGCTAAAACATATCAAATTACATGAACTCGCGAGGGTTTCACCATCAAATCCAAATCACAGGTCGAATATACATCATACCAATTGAAATCCTTCACTAACTCAATTCTGCCAATAAAATCACTATACTTACTGAAGTCTCACCCCGGTAGAGTATCAAATCACAATTCGTAACCAAAACTGTTACACCCCATGTGTTCGTACGTGAAAATATTCCATAAGTAAATTGATGAAAGGTCGGATATGAGATGTTACATCCCGCATTTTCGTACGCTAAAGTTTCATCGTAAGTTAATCGACGTAAGTTCGGGAATGAGATTATTTTGAGATTATAAGCATTATGCTATTTCAAGCAAGTGATAAGTAAATTTGTGAAGGTGAGAGGGTAAGCAAATCAAAGAAGATGAGTTTCGTCGAATTTTGGAAATTTGGGATAAAATATGGTCCAAGCTATAATATCTGGTATTTATGGACTAGTGCCATACAAGGTAACATATGAGCATGATAGTTACGCGTATAAGGTGTGCTAAAAATGAGTAGTATTTTAAGTAATTTGAGATAATTATTAATTATTGGATAGTGGGGTATTATTAAGTTAACCAAGATATTAGTGGTTAATTAATTATAATATTTGGATAAGATTAATTAAGCCAATGTGGCAGCAATTGGAACAAGGATCAAGACCCAAATTATGACTCTTATATTACATAGCAAGGTGTCACTTTTTAAGAGACTTTAGTGGCCAAATCATCATGCCATGTGGGCCCCACACCTACAGCTTAAAACCCTTTCTAAACTCATTTGGATCTCTACAAGGTGATGAAGGATGCTTCAGCAAGTTCGTATCAGAAATTATGTAATAGTAACGTGAGTTATCCAACAATTCATACGAGATTGTGTCTTAAGCAACATGAGGTTTTGCGATTCTAAGGGAGTACAGTGCAACCTTTCCCAAGAATATCATACGAATTTTTCCCTACTCCAGGTATGTTAAGGCTAGATCTCGTAATTACACGAGTTTGGTAACAAATCATAAAGAGAAGTTCATACTCCCGAATTTACATACATTATCCTAGTCTCATAAGTTACAGTATTCTCCCTTATCGGGATTTTATGTTCAATTGAGTATTATCTTCTTCCAGTCAAGAGAGAAGAGAATCTATATATACAATATTATAGTATTTTTATTACCATCGAGCTATAATCGATGGGCAGGCCCCTACTGGGCAACCTATCATATGATAAGTTATATACCGAGCCTAATGTGGCCGAGCGCCTATGAGCGAGCCCCGTTGGCCGAGATACAGAGCCTAGTATGGNTATACCGAGCCTTATAAGGCCGGACAACTGTTTTACTTACTATATTGAGAGAGTTGAGTCAGTATCAGCAGGTGAGCATATCTTCAGATTATCTTTAACTTCCAGTTACTTTCAATTATTATATTATCAGTTCAGTTTCAGCTTTCAGTATATTGCCTTACATACTCGGTACATTATTTTGTACTGACATCTCTTTTCTGGGGGCGCTGCATTTCATGCGTGCAGGTTCAGACAGACATACGGGTAGACCTCCTCATTATGTGTTGTCGAAGTTCAGCTTGATCGGTAAGCTCCAGGCCCTTCGGAGTTGCCGGGTCTAGAGCTTTATGTACATCTTATGTATATATGTATATATGTTATGAGTAGGTCGGGGCCCTATTCCGATCACAATATATCCATCAGTAGAGGCTTGTAGACATATCTTGTCAGATAGTGCAGTATATTGGGCTTGTAGGCCTTTTATGTATACTTTGTTGGTTTGCCAGCTGTAGTAGTTATGACGGCCTTGTCGGCGCAACTTTATAATGATGTTTAGTCAGCATTCGCAATTGTCTTGCAATGTGGCCCATGTCCAAAGTATGACATTATATGTTTAGAGTCCCTTAGTCTCCAATTGGTATGCAAGGATAGGTGAGGCACCGGGTGCTGGTCTCGCCCCCCTCCCCCCCAAGGTTCGGGGCGTGACAAAAAAATACTCGGTAATCACACTGAAACCTACCATAATGCACAACGGGGAGTCACTTCTAGACTCACCACTCCCAATGATGAATAAAAATAATGGTAGACACATGCTACCACTCATAGATTCTCCCAATAGGGGCAAACACATAAACAGAGTGCAAATCATGAAACTCGCTCATAAATGAAACAACAAATAAGGGAACTTATCCCAATAAGAAGAACCTAAACGAAATGCGAATGGTGCCCCTCTGTAAGAAATAAAAAAAACATACTTGTATGACATCACTGGCACAACGGCCTCCAACCTACTATATGAAACACATAAACAGGCCGGTTCTCCCCCTCTTGGGCGCCCCTTACTTGCCTGAATACCCCGTTGTGACACATCTTCCTGGAGTCTGGGACAATCTCTCACTATGTGGCTGGTATCTCCACACTCAAAGAAACCCCTCTGCTAACGTGGCTGTGGAAACTGTGCAGTACGAGTACCCTGAGACCAATGAGCACCTGAAACACCGTGCGAAGCCTGAAGTGAAAACTAAACTGATTGACCCACGAAACCTCTGCCATGTCGTACCCTGCCTCCAAAATAAGGACCAGTAGATCTCTCCAACCTATGAGGCCTCCTCACCTCCCTGTCCTCTCTCTCCTGACCTCGCCTGTCCTCCATCTTATGGCCCCCCTATCCTCCCTCCCATGGCCCCGCATGTCCTCTCTCTCCTGATCCCACATGCCCTCTACTCCACGAGCGATCCCTACGACCTGTTGAAATGAAACATCCGACTCTAACTCCCGATCCATGTTGAACTGAATGTCATGCCTGAGCCCCTCAATGAATCTATGGACACGCTTTCTAACTGTAGCGACCAAAGAAGGTGCATGTCTGGCCAAATCACTGAATCTGACGGCATACTCTGATATTGACATAGTTCCCTAGCGCAACTGCTCAAACTCCACGCGCCATGCATCTCGAAGGGACTGAGGTACAAACTCCCTCAGGAACATCTATGAAAACTGAACCCATGTGAGTGAAGCTGACTTGGCCGGACTACCCAACTCATACGCCTGCCACCACTAATAAGACACTCCCCTGAGCTGAAATGTAACAAAAGCAACCCCGCTCGTCTTCACAATACCCATAGTACGAAGAATGCGGTGACACTCATCCAGGAAACTCTAGGCATAATCTATTGCCAATCCACTGAAGGTAGGAGGGTGGTACTTCTTGTACCTCTCAAGTCTAAGCTGTTCTTCCTAAGATGTTTCTTCCCTAACCATATGATGAAATAGGACCACATGCTATGTTTCCATGACACATGGCACCTGACCAACATGAACTCGCTGCTTTGGAGCGTGTGCGGCGAGATTCTGAGCTCCTTCCCCGGTCTGTGAAGTAGCTGGTGCAACCGGAATCAGTCCCACCTGATTTAATGTACCAAACATACTCAGGAACTATGCCAAGGTCTCCTGAAGTCCGGGGGTAACACCAGGCCCCTCCGGTACCTGTCCCCCAACTGGAACTACTGTCGGCTCCTCAACTGCTGCTTTGGTAGGTGCCCTAGCTGCGGCACGTGCTCCTCGCCGGCTTCTACCTCTACCCTTAGCGACCTTTTCTCTGGGGCGTAACATCATCAGGAACTGCAGCTGATGTCCTCACATCTGTGAGAGAATGGAATGATAAAAGTTCAAACTTCGAGATCAATGAGCTCGCATTATAGGAATGAAGGAAGTGAAACTGTCCTAATAGTTACGTAGCCTCTCGAAGATAAGTACAGATGTCTCCATACCTATCCGCAAGACACTACTAAACTCGCTTATGACTCGTAGCACCTATGAACTTACAGCTCTGATACCAACTTGTCACGACCCAATTTTCCCTCTGTTGGGTATCGTGATGGCACCTAGTCTTAAGTATTATATAAGCCTAACATTTACGGAATAACAACAATAATAAATAACATCTAATAATTTCTGAAATGAAATATTCTATACCGTTTACAATTTTCCAAAAATCGGTAGTACCAGTCATAATCTCAACAGAGTTTGCTACAACTTCAAAATATAAATATTTGGAAATAAGTAAAAATAATGTGAAATACACAATGGGAAGGTGACTCTGAAGTCTGCGAACGCAGCAACAGCTTTACCTTGAGTCTCCACAACAACAATCCGCCCTGCTAGCTAAAGATCAACTAACTTCGCAATACCTGGATTTGCACAAAAATGTGCAAAAGTGTAGTATGAGTACACCACAGTGGTACCCAGCAAGTATCAAGACTAACCTTAGTGGAAGTGTGACGAGGAACAATCAAGACACCTATTGGACTAAATAACCTGAACAAATATGAGTATAGCAACAACTACCAGTGGGAATACCGTAATAATGACATAGAAGAATGAACGGAAATACAATCAGAAATTCGACAATCACATATAAAGGAAATACAATTAATACCTCAACTGCAACGACCGCTTTGGCATCAGGTTTCAGTCAATAATTTTCACGAGGTACCAAACCTCAGACTATTCACACTCACGAGTCCCAATATCTGAACCCTAACATTGGCATCATGTTCCCTCATTTCACCTCATAACCGCATTGACAACTCATGTGCCAAATAGAACCACGCTCACATAGAAGGCAAGTAAAACAAGGGTATCTATACCCAACAATAACAAGGAAGCCCCTTAATCTGATAAGAGTGCTTAACTATGTGTATGTTTGTGCAAGTATCCTAACAAAGTTCAAACCAGCTAGTAAGCATAAGAAAAAGGACGGACATCACATAGAGTATTTTCTCACAACTTTCACAAGATAAAGCTCACACAGGTAAGTGCACCACTACACAATATCAACAACAAGAATTCCCCCAGGCTAACACAAGTCATCACAAATCAATCCCTGACATAGCCTTCCTTGTCTCGCCACGTGTGCAATAGTAAAGTAAATGCCCGCCTTGTCTTGCCACACGTTAATAATAATATTTCCACCTTATCTCGCCACATGCGCAACCCCCCATATATATATATATCCCGCCTTGTCACGCCGCATGTGCAAATATCAATAGTAACAATAGCACGACAGAAACCTCGTGCAACGCCATAACAATAATCACACGGCAAAAATCTCGTGCATCACAATAACCACAACCGCACGGCAGAAACCTCGTGCATCTCCACAACAAGTACAACAATAACAATGTCAGTAATACAAGTACGATAATTAAATCAACTCAAGACCTTCGATCACAAGAAATGGTAGAACTAGTTCACAAGGAATAAACACAATAAGGAATACTAGGCATAATAAAAAAATCTCAACAAGGAAGAAAATAACATGTAACAGCAGTCCCACAATGTACGGTTCAACAACCAAGAAACTAACACGAGTCAAATGATTCCAAATAAGGGCAAGTCCACTAAGCCATAGGATTTACGGATATCACCATAACCTCAATTAAGGGAGAACATTTACAAAAAGGATAACTACAAGTTCAAATAGAGATAAGCAGTTAGGGAGAAGATAATTGTGATGACCCAAAAGGGCCATCCCGTATATTCTATCTAATTTTGTGTTCCGAGGTCGTGAAAACCTCCTTCTATCTCACCTCGATTTGCATGCGCAGCTCGGACGTGTAGCCAGGAAGCCTTTATGTGAAAAATTGATAAAAGTGAAATTTTTTTATTGAAAATTTGAATAAAGTTGACTTCAGTCAATGTTTTTGGTAAACGGACCCGGACCCATGATTTGATGGTCTCGGAGGGTCCGTAGGAAAATATGGGACTTGGGTGCATGCCCGG
Organism: Nicotiana knightiana; assembly: GCA_005239525.1. Lineage (NCBI taxonomy): Eukaryota > Viridiplantae > Streptophyta > Magnoliopsida > Solanales > Solanaceae > Nicotiana > Nicotiana knightiana. The sequence continues at coordinate 32,223 of ML380986.1, read as the reverse complement.
AATCGAATTCCAAGGTCATGGGTCTGAGAAATGAATTTTTAAAGAAAATTATTTTCTGAAAAATATAAAGGTTTTTGAAAATGAAATTTGAGGTGAAACCTGTGATATCGGTCCCGTATTACAATTCCGAAGTCCGATACAGGTTTGATATGATTTATATGTGTTATCTGTGAAATTTGGTAAGAAACAGACTTAGTTTGACGTGATTCGGACCTTAAATGCAAAACTTAATGTTTATAGAAGTTTGAAGAATTTTCATGGATTTTTAGTTTAATTCATTGTGTTAGTGTTTTTTTATGTGGTTTGAAACCTCGAGCGAGTCCGTGTTAGGTTATATGACTTGTGTGTGTGGTTGGACGGGGTCCCAGGGGGGCCTCGGGTACGTTTGGGATGCTCATCAGGTGTTTTTAGAACTTGGGAGACAGCTAAACCATTGTTGGTTCTGGTGTCTCGTACCTACGATGGAACTTTCGCAGGTGCGGACACGCAGGTGCGGCGAGGAGTTCGTAGGTGCGGAACTTATCCGAAACCCCTAATCCTCGCAGGTGCGGTTAGTTTCCGCAGGTGCGGAGCCGCGGGTGCGACCATTTGACCACAGGTGCGACCCCAGACGTTTTAGTGGGTTTTCGCACCTGCGATGGTAGTTCCGCAGGTGCGGTCCCAGGGGTGCAGGTGCGGAGTTGCTGGGCAGAAAAGGGGCAGAACCGAGGGTTTATGTTATTTTCACCATTTTCGAATTGGGGAGCTCAGGAGAGGCGATTTTTGGAGGCTTTTGCACCTGGGTAATTTGGGTAGGTGATTTCTATCCATTATAGACCAATTTGCATGTTTCCAATCTTAAATCCAACCTTTAATTTCAAAAAACTTGGGTAGAAAATGGGATAAACTTCATAAACCGAATTATTGAGTTTTGATTGGGTTTTTGACCTCCGATTTGGGAGATTTTCATATGTTTAGACTCGTGAGTGAATGGGTGTCCGGAAAATATAATTTTTACCCGATTCCGAGATGTGGGCCCGGGGAAAATTTTGGGCAATTTTCCTAATTTCGCGTTTTAGCTTCGAATTTATTTGTTAAACTAGTTGCTTGTAGTATTATTTACACGATGCTATTGATTTGAGTAGATTTGGGCCATTGGGAGTCAGATACCTGTGGCAAGAACGTGATTTCAAGTTTGTTTTGAGCGGTTGAGGTAAGTATCTTGCCTAACCTTGTGTGGGGAAATTACCCCTTAGGATTTGAGTCTTCTATCTTGATTGTAGTCCGTGTACGCGAGGTGACGAGCGCATAATCGGACTTATTTGTGGAAAATTGACCCTTTAGGAATCTTAGATCCTTATATTCGCCGAGTATGAAGTGTTCTTAGCATGATTGAATTTCCTAATTTCTAGTGTCATCTTTATTTGCTTAAATGTGGAAGTTCTTACTTTTGGATTTACTCCTATTGCCTACTTGACTCCTAATTGACTTATGTGAAGGTTTTATTTCCTTTACTGTCATGCTGTGTCTTCTTAACTACGTATCTCAAATTTGGAATTATCTTCTTCTCAACCTGTAATTGTTTTGGTCTTAAATGAAGTTATGATTATTCTCTGCTGCTCGTCCTTAAGTGGAAATTGTTGAATATTCTCGTTACTGCTCAAACTTGAAAGAAGTTTAGATATTCTATACCTTCGTGACTTGCCCTTATATGAATTTATCGAATTTGTGTTGATTTCTTGTTGTTCACCCGTGTAATTAGGTGCGGCTGTTACATGCTATTTTCCTTCCTTGTTGAGAGATTTCTTAACATGCCTAGCTCTCCTTATTATGTTTCTTTCTCGTGAACTAGTTTTGCCTATCTTGTGATCAAAGGTTATTGAGTTGATGTACTAATTGTATTCTGAACTGTTGCCCGTGTTGTTGTTGTTGTTGTTGTACTGGTTGTGGTGATGCACGAGGTTTCTGCCGTGCGGTTGTTGATATGGGGATTTGCACGAGGTTTCTGCCATGCCGTGTTTACTACTGATATTGCACATGCGGCGTGATAAGACGGGATACGAGATTGAGTGTTGTGCATGTGGCATGACAAGGTGGGAACATGTTTATGCATGTGTGGCGAAACAAGGTGGACATATACTTCACTATTGCACACGTGGTGTGACAAGGTGGGCTATGGCAGGGATTGTTTGTGATAATTGTGTTGGCCTGGGGGGCATTCCTTGATGTTGATATTGTGTAATGGAACACTTACAGTGTGAGTTCATTCGTGTGGAAATTTATGAGATGAAAATGTACGTGTTGCCTCTTTTGTTGTCCTTATGTATATTGGTTGTTGAAATCATGTTAGGACACCTGCACAAGCATACACGTGTTGAGTACTACTAATGGATTCATGACTCCTTGTGGTTGTCAAGTATAGATACTCTTGTTGTGCTTACCGTAAGGGTGGGAATGACCCAATTGGCACGTGAGTCGTCCGTGCAGTTAGTACTCGAATGAGGGTGCAAGATGCTAAGTGTTAGGTTTCGAATATTGGGACCTGTAAATGATGATTTGTCCGAGGTTCGGAACCTCGTGGAGATGACTATGAATTTGATGTAGAATTGGTTGAAGTTACTGAGTCATTACATGTACGTGTGGTACATTTACATGCCGGATTTGTCTGTGTTCTATTCAGTCCTTGTGTTACTTCATGGTTTCTGCTGATTCTTATTGTTTTCCTTCTTTATCAAATTCACTGTCTTGTTAGCTATATTGCGTAGCCTTTATGTATATCATTATTTCCCTGATTTCTATATTGATACTTGTTCATTTTTATTAGACCAGTGGGTGTCTTGACTAGTCCTCGTCACTACTTCACCGAGGTTAGTCTTGATACTTACTGGGCACCGCTGTGGTGTGCTCATACTACTCTTTCTGCACATTTTTGTGCAGATTCCAGGTTTTTGCATAGCCGACCGGTTGATTGATAGTAGCGCGGTTGCTGTTGTGGGGACTCAAGGTAAAACCGCTTCAGCGTTCGCGGTTTCGGAGTCACCATCTTATATTTTGTTTGCACTATTGTACCTATTTCTGAACAGTGGTATTTTTAGGAGTTCAGTGTAAATTATTAAAAGCTTATGAATTGTACTTCCGGGTTTTGGGAATATAAAATGTGTAAAGAATTATTTATTTCAGAAAAATATTAGATTCTATTTATTATTGTTGTTATTCCTGAATATTAGGCTTACCTAGTCCTTAAGACTAGGTGCCATCACGATACCCAACGGGGGGAGATTTGGGTCGTGACAATAACATGGAAATAAAAGAGATAACAGTTCCAATTAAGGCACATATGAATCAAGTAACAATAAGAGTGGATCATGAAGCAACTGAATCCAATTAAACAGGTAAAGGAGAAACTAGTAATTAAGGAACATAATCATAACAAGGACAATTGCATATTCAATGAATACAAGGACCTAGGAACCCTAAAAGGCAATTTTCACAAATAAGTCCGAGAACGTACTCGTCACCTCGCGTACACGGACCTAGGAACCCTAAAAGGCAATTTTCACAAATAACTCCGAGAACGTACTCATCACCTCGCGTACACGGACTAAAATCAACATAGAAGACTCAAATGCTAAGGGGCGGTTCCCCACACAAAGTTAGGCAAGATACTTATCTCAAAGAAGACAAATCGGTACTCTATAATGAACATCTCGGGTGAAAAGACCTCCGGACAGCTCAAATCTAATAAAAATAACTTCAAAGCACAAATAAAACTTATAAGAAACTATTCCGGATCATAAAGTCTCAATCTTTACTAAAATCTAGAAATCGATCCCAAAAGTCGACCCCCAGGCTCGCACCTCGGAACCCGATAAATTTCACAAAACCCAAACCCTTATTCCGATATGAGTTCAACCATACTAAAATTATCAAATTTCAATACCAATTTGTCTCTCAAATCATGATCTTTCATTTTGAAAAGTTTCTTAAAAAATCACCATTTTTCCTCAACTCAAAACACAAATTAAATGATAAAATCATGGAATAAAATAAATACTAGGTGAAAAACACTTACCCAATCGATTTTCTTGAAAAACGCACAAAGAATCGCTCAAAATCGAGCTCTACAAGTCAAAATATGATGAAAATGGCCTAACCCTCGATTTGGAAAACTTATATTCGGCCCAGGTCTGAAAGCATCGTGAACATGGAGAAAGGCTCGCATTCGTGAAGAAGTAAAGTATGGTTATGTAGAAAACCCTTCGCGAACACGAGGGAAGAAGTGCGAGCACGAAGAACAAGGGACGGAACCTATGCGAACGCGAGACGGCGAACGCGAAGAAGAAATATAAGGCTGCCGGGAAGAGCTTCGCGAATGTGGGTAACACGAAAGGTTGAACGCAAACCCGAAGAAGGATATTGAGGAGGTCAGTAGAGACACTTCATGAATGCGAAAGGAGCTTCGCGATCGCGAAGAAGAACACCAGAAAAACAGAAAATCATGTCAAAAATAGGAGAAATTGACTCGTACCCGAGGACCCCGGGACCTAGTCTAAACCCCCCAACAAGTTCTATAACTTAACACGGACTCACTCGGGGTCTCAAATCACTTCAAACAACTCCGAAAATACAAATCGCACTATGAATCAAACTATGAACTTCCAAATCTTCCAACTTCAAAAACTCGTGTCGAAACCAATCAAACGAACCCCGAATGACTTCAAATTTCGCATGCAAGTCCCAAATGACATAATGGAGCTGTTCCAACTCTCAGAATCGCATTCCGACCATGATATCACCGAAGTCAACTATTGTTCAACCTCTCCACTTTCCAAGCTTTAACTTTCGCCGAAATGCTTCAAACCACCCTACAACAAAAACCGGATGCACGCCTAAGTCCAAAATAACCATACAAAGATGCTCAAGATCAAATAGCACCGAACAAAACTTAAATTCTCAAAACGACTGGCCGGGTTGTTACAACTATATTCGACTAGCGAGCATATTTAAGTGCGTGATTTCAAGCTTGTCAAATTTTGGCGCTCAACTAGCAGATTTGTTCACAAAACGCCTTTCAAGGCCTTCTCACATAGCTATTATCGGCAAGGTTGGAGTCACTTCATCAACCTCCAACTTGAGGAAGTTATCAATTGCAACTATTCATTCTCACAAAGATGAAGAAAGACAAAATATTCTAGGTTTCAAGTCAAATGAATATGTTTCGGATATATCTAGGACAAAGACTAAGTCCTCTTCTTTGGACTCGTGGCTCAATCCTGGTCTTTGATAAAAAATATGATAGATTAAATAAGGGTCGATTAGATGAAGCAATTAACAGCTGTATAGATTTGGATTCCACATTTACCCCTATCATATGTGTACCGTGTAAATAGGATAGAGAAGAATAATTCTTCAGTTATTTAGTTATGAGATAGCAAATAAGAAATAGCCAGTTGTATAAATAGTTCTTTATTATTTTGTTTTTCTTTTCAAAAATACTTGTATAAATACACTTCTTCAGCAGATGATGAAATACATCAAAAATTTCCAAAAAACTATTTTCATATTTACATTCCTTCAAACAAAGAGTAGGCTAGTGGAAAAAGGTTTTTCCTACAATCGCAGGATATGAGTTGTGATTGTAGGGGCCGTAATGGCTTTGCAATCACAACTTTTCACTACCCTAAAACCAAAAGTATTTTGCCGCGATCATAATTATGTGATCACAGCTGCAGTGATAGCATATGCAAATCATATTTTCGAATTTTTCAAATTTTGTAGAGATTTTTTGACCACAGACTCCCAGGTAAAAGATAGTTTGACCAAGGGTCAATGTCTAGTATTGAGGTAAGGATCGTAATGCTATTTTGGGTGTACATACATGAATATATAGTATGCGGCCTTACCCCTACTTTGTAGGGGTGGAGAGGCTGTTTCCGATAGATCCTCGACTCAAAGCAAGTTTAAGGTACACTTTTAAGAGTTCCACTTTATACATTTTCCATCACGACTGAAGAAAGAAGGGATGCTTTGAAATCAGAAAAACCATGTCTTTTGTAAAGAATAGGTGCCTCCAAAGTCTGTATTTTTTGTGTAGGAGAAGCATGGTAGAGAATCTATTTCAGTGTATGGATTTTATAGAATTTTCAAGAATGTAATTGTAACAACTATGTTGTAATTTTGTATGCTTTTGAGAACCTCCTAGGTACTTATTTGATGAAATTTACTTCCTCGTATATATATAGAAAGACGACCAAATAAGTAAAAATAAGTAAAACAATAGAAGATAGTCCCAAAGAAAATATGAAGTTAGCTATTAGAAGCACACTTATCCTGGTGAACTAGCCTTGCTTTCTTATGGTCAAAGGTCCCTGAATTGATGTATCTACCGTATCTTGTATTATTGTCAGTTGTTGTTGTTATACTTGTTATGGTGATGCACGAGGTTTCTGCCGTGCGGTTGCTGATATGGGGGTTTGCACGAGGCTTCTGCCATGCCGTGTTTTCTATTGATATTGCACATGCAATGTGACAAGGCGGGATATGTATATGTGGGTTGCGCACGTGGCGAGACAAGGTGGGAACATGGTTATGCATGTGGGGCGAAACAAGGCGGGCATATACTTTACTATTGTACACGTGGCGAGACAAGGTGGGCTATGTCAGGGATTGTTTGTGATACTTGTGTTGGTCTGGGGGCATTCCTTGTTGTTAATATGGTGTACTGGAACACTTACTGTGTGAGTTTACTCGTGTGGAAATTTGTGAGATGACTATGTATGTGTTGCCCTTTTCTTCCCCTTATGCTTATTGGTTTTTGAATCATGTTAGGGCACTTGCACAAGCATACACGCAATTAAGTACTATTAACGGATTTAGGTCTCCTTGTTGTTATCAAGTATAGATATTCTTGTTGTACTTACCGTATGGGTGGAAATGACCCAATTGGAACGCGAGTCGTCGGTGTAGTTAGTACTCGAATGAGGGTCCAAGATGCCAAGTGTTAGGGTTCGAATATTGTGACCCGTAAATGGTGATTTGTCCGAGGTTCGAAACCTCGTAGAGATGACTACAAATTTTATGTAGAAGTGGTTGAAGTTGTTGAGTCATTACCTGTCCATGTTGTATATTTACACTCCAAATTTGTTTGTGTTCTATTCAATCTTTGTGTTGTTTCATGGGTTCAGCTGATACTTATTTTTTTTCCTTCTTTATCGAATTCATTGTATTGTTATCTATATCGCGTAGCCTTTATGTGTATATCATTTTTACCTTTATTCCTATATTGATACTTGTTCAGTTTATTAGACCAGTGGGTGTCTTGACTAGTCCTTGTCACTACTCCACCGAGGTTAGTCTTGATACTTACTGCGCACCGCTGTGGTGTGATCATTCTGCACTTCTGCACATTTTTGTGTAGATCCAGGTATTGATCATCTGTAGCTGCACTGATTCTTGCTAAGGAGACTCAAGGTAAACCTGCCGTCACATTCGCAGGCTTTGAGGCCACCTTCCTATCTTGCATTCACACTGTTTTTACATGCTTCCAAAGAGTTGTAATTAGAAGTTGTAATAAACTCTATAAAGCTTATGAATTGTACTACCGGGTTTTGAGTAATACGCAATGTATAAAGAATTATTTATTTCAGAAAAATATTAGATTTTATTTATTATTGTTGTTATTCCAGGAATTTTAGGCTTACCTAGTCCTTAACACTAGGTGCCATCACGATACTCAATGGAGGGAAATTTGGGTCGTGAAAAGTTGGTATCAGAGCCCTAGGTTCATAGGTGCTAGGAGTCATAAGCGAGTTTAGTAGAGTCTTGCGGATCGGTACAGAGACGTCTGTACTTATCTTTGAGAGGCTACATAACTATTAGGATAACTTCACTTCCTTCGTTCCTATCATGTGAGTTTATTGATCTTGAGGCTTGAAAAATTTATCATTCCATTCTCTCACAGATGGTGAGGACGTGAGCTGCAGATCTTGAGGATGTTACCCCCGGAGCAGATGCCGCTAGGGGCAGAGGTAGAGGCAGAGGCCGACGAGGGGCACGTGCCGCAGCTAGAGCACCTGCCAAAGCAGCCGGTGAGGAGCCTCCAGCAGTTCCAGTTGGGGGGCAGGCACCAGAGGCGCCTGTTGTTACACCTATACTTCAGGTGACCTTGGCACAGTTCTGGGATATGATTGGTACCTTGAATCAGGCGGGGTTGATTCCGGGTGCACCAGCTACTTCAAAGAGCGGGGGAGGAGCTCAGACTCCCGTCGCCCACACTCCAGAGCAGCGAGATCATGTTGGTCAGGTTCCAGGTGTCATGGCAGCATAACCTGTGGTCCCAGTTCCGCCCGTGGTTAGGGTAGCAGCATCTGAGGAAGAACAACTTAGACTTGAGAGGTACAAGAAGTACCACCCTCCTACCTTCAGTGGATTGGCGACAGATGATGCCCAGGGTTTCCTGGAGGAGTGTCACCACATTCTTCGTACTATGGGTATCGTGGAGACGAGCGGGGTTGCTTTCGTTACATTTCAGGTCAGGGGAGCGGCTTATCAGTGGTGGCAGGCATATGAGTTGGGTAGCCTGGCCGAGTTAGCTTCACTTACATAAGGTCAGTTTTCAGAGATGTTCTTGAGCGAGTTAGTACCTCAGTCCCTCCGAGATGAATGGCGCATGGAGTTTGAGTGGCTGCGCCAGGGCACTGTGTCAATATCAGGGTATGCCGTCAGATTCAGTGATTTGGCTAGTAACGCACATTGCTACAGTTATAGAGCGTGTTCCTAGACTCATTGAGGGCCTCAGGCGTGATATTCGGTTCAGCATTGCTCAGGAGTTAGAGTCGGATGTTTCATTTCAGCAAGTGGTAGGGATTGGTCGCAGAGTTGAGAGCATGCTGGATCATGAGAGAGATGACAAGCGCGACTATGAGAGAGATGTCAGGCGGGGCTATGAGAGGGAGGACAGACGAGGTCAGGAGAGAGAGGGCAGAGAGGTGAGGAGGCCTTATAGGCTGGAGATATATACTGGTCCTTATTATGGAGGCAGGGTACGACACGGTAGAGGTTTTGTGGGTCAGCCAGTTCAGTTGTCATTACCGGCTTCGCATGAAGTTTCAGGCACTCATGGGTCTTAGAGTGCTCGTATTGCACAATTTCCATTGCCACATCAGCAGAGAGGTTGTTTTGAGTGTGGGGATACCAGTCACAGAGTGAGAGATTGTTCTAGGATTCAGGCAGGTGTGTCACAACAGGATATTCAGGTGAGTAGAGGGCGCCCAAGAGGGGGAGGCCCGCCCCGTTGATGCGTTTCATATAGTAGGCTGGAGGCCATTGTGCCAGATGTTATCATACAAGTATGTTTTGATTTGTTACAGAGGGGCACCATTTGTATTTCATTATAGTTCTGCTGGTCGGGACGAGGTCCCTTAATTGTTGTTTCATTTAGGAATGAGTTTCATACTTTGCACTCTATTTTTTACATGTCTGCTCATGCTGGGAGATTCTAAAAGTGGTAGCACGTGTCTATCATTGTTTTCATTCATCATTTAGAGTGGTGAGACTAGAAGTGAGTTCTTGTTATCGTCATGGTAGGCTTAATGTGATTTTCCTAAGTATTTTGTTTACGAGCGGTGATTTGATACTCTATCGAGATGAGAGTTAAGTGAGCGTTATGATTTTATTGGCAGAGCTGAGTTAGTGGGAGATTTAAATTGGTATGTGTCGCGCCCCCCTCGTTCCTCCCTTTCGGATCGGTCAGGGTATTTGACATTATTGAGATAACTCGTTTTCTTTTGGGAAAGGGATAAGGAATTGAAGAGTCGCCACCTAACTATTTTAAGGTGCGTTAGGGCACCTACTAAAGGTTATGTACAAACACATATTAGATAACCAGCCATAGGGTAAGGGATTGAAATTACTTCAAGGAGAAGGTGTTAGGCATCCATAGAAGTCCACAACTGTGGTTCCAGACCCAAACAAACTTTGTGAACATATAGCATATAAACAATAAACACATAGGTAAATAGATGAAGGTTTTGAGAAGATTTGCAGTCCAAGCACACATATGTGATTAAGTTTAAAAGAATTACAGTCTAAGCACATATACAAAATTCTGGAGGTTTTACAATCTAAGCACACATGTGTAAGGGATGGAGGGGGGGGGGAGGGGGGTTCCTAGGTTGTCTATCCTATAGGATCACATCAGTACAATGCCCGGTAATCACTCCTCATAAGAGGGGCTACACATGGCATTAGCGCACCGGATATCATATCCATGTCTACCCTTCCCACCCCTTAGTGGTTATTAAGAGAGTTTATTTAATGACCTCTAAGCATGCTGTTACCTGTCCCTTCTTAATGGTCCTGGAGGAGATTAGGACCTCTACCTATAGGCAATTCTAGATAGACCCCTAAGGTTTAAAAGGAGAAAATACTAGGTGACAGGTATGAAACAAATAGGACTTTAGCAGATAAAAACAGGAAAGAAGCAATTAAGAGTCTCAGGTTTACCTCCACAAATATTGCATGGAAACAACACGTCTCAAACACAAACAAGGGCAGTATTATTAAGCAAGATCCTAAAACATGATGTTTAAGTGAATATCAAAACACAAAAGATATGCAGTTTCAATTTTAAAAACCCAGAAGCAGGGGCCCTAATCAATTTGCCTACTGATATTAAGCATGTTAACCATTAGGCAGTAAACACAAAAAAGGAAACAATTTTCCAGTTTTAAAAAAAAGGTTGGTTACCTAAGGCTTGCCTAGGCGTGGGGGAATGCACAATAATTAGCAGAATTATTAAAACAGTTTAGAAGTTGTTTTACCTAAATCATGTTGTTCTAAGTGTTGCAAAGACATATGGGTTATTACCAATTTATCTAACACAGGATAATCATATATGAGACTGTCTTATGCCCCCTTTTTCATGCATCAGTAGTTTAACTAGGTGTGACTTAGTGAGATCCTAAAACAGGGTATCTAGTATGAACATGATAAGATGCATAATGATTTATATGCAAAATTCCTAAAAAAACATGATTTCTAGATACACAGAAAGTTACAACATGATTTCAGAATATGTAGTAGCAATAGTTTTCATGTTAATATTGTTATTTAGCCAAGAAGCAGGATTTCTAAGTGATGAAAATAATGTCAAATGAGATGCTGAAAACAGGAAACCCAAGAACATGATATCTAATGCATGACATGCTTAGAATGTATTGGCCCTAAACATGGATTCTAATGCGCACATAGGAAATGTAAATCTAAGACATGGTTTCTACCCCCATGGATATTGACAACAGACATATATACCCTCCCATTTTCACTATCCATCCCTAATATTCGTTTACAACAATTATTACAAACCAATACTGAATGAATTACATAAATAGATAAGAGAAAATAAGAAGTTACACTATAGGGAGCCTGAAAACAGGCCCAAATTCTCAGAACCTCAAATGCCCAAATGTTTCATGGCCTTTCTCATATCCGGGTGTGTCAGAGTTCCCCAAAGACCTCAAGGGATCCCAGGCAGTGCTCACACCCAAACTTCACAACCATAATTGAGTAAGTGCAGAGTCATGACCCCAAATCCCAACAGGCCGTGATGGCGCCTATCGTGGAACTAGGCTAGCCAACCATCACATAACTACAATCTTAGTTTAATCAAATAACGCAATATCATTAAATATCAGCATAGCAAGCATGAAAATTCCCTAAGTCTTTAGGAAAATATAAAATAATCCGATGTCTAAAGAATTCCCCCAGGACTGGAGTCAACATGGTCACGAGCATATAAGAATATAACTAACTCTGCTAATGTCTTAATAAATGTCTATGAATCAAATGCTAGTACTATAAGAAGAAGGGAAGTGGAGAAGTTGCGGACGCTGAACAACTACCTCGAAATCCCGTAAATGCTGCTGATAACGAACGAATATGTCTACTGCTTCACACTAGTACCTGGATCTGTACACAGAGGTACAGGGAGTAATGATGAGTACGCCAACTCAGTAGTAATAAAAATAAATCACAGTCTGAGAATAAGAAACACACAACACAAATACACCAATCCACAAAACAATAAAATGCCACGACTCAATAAGGTATATAGAAGTTCAAAACAGTTTCCGTAAAAATTCTTTAAAACAAGTATATTTTCCAGTATTTCTCAGTAAAACTCCCAAAAATATCAGTTTGAAAATGAAGTAAATCATAATCAAAACTCAGTCAAATATCATCAAAAATCTTCCCCTCGGGCCATAATCATCACTTATAAATATTCCCTCATCACCTCACCATCACTCTGTAACAGTCACTCAGCACCTCACGGTCACTCAATATCAGCCCCTCGGGCATCCTCACTGTCACTAATGTCTCCCAATCACTCGTCACTCGGCACTCGCACTCAGTAGGTACCTGCGCTCACTGGGGGTGTGTACAGACTCCGGAGGGGCTCCTACAGCCCAAGCGCTATAAACAAGCCAAATCATGGCATCAATCACTCTCATACACTCGGCCTCTCTCATATCATAACATCCTCAAAATATTAGCCCTCGACCTCACTCAGTCAGACACTCTCAACATGTCACTTGGGCCGTAAATAAACAGGGTTCTCGACCCAAAACAATATTTCATTTCAATAATTAATATCAACAAGCGCTGAGTGTCAAAACAATTTATTAGGAAAGACTGAGTGTAAAATCATAATTTCTAAGTGAGGAATTATCAGGAAAATAGCCCCCAAGGGGTTAAAACAGATCGGCACTAGGCCCCAAACATGGCTTACAACCCAATTATATCAAAACATATCAATACTATAAAGAATAGGCTTTAAAAGCAGTTTCGCAACTCAATAGTTGCCTAAAAAGGAAACATATTTCCAAATTTCCAATTCGTGCACGCCCCATACTCGTCATCCGGTGTGTGCGTCATTCCAAAACCGTGAAAGGATGTAAAGTCCGTNTCAGATTTTTATCATCAAATTATGCTAAGGGAATGAATTCCAATTGAAAAGTACCAATTTTAGCACAAAACCCGAAATTAGCCAAAACCCGACCCCTGATCACGCGTCTCGGAACTCGACAAATTTTATACCAAAATGTTCTTAATCATCTCACGAGTCCGTACATATAAAGAACGCTAAAATCAGAGTTCGTTTGGCCCCTCAACTTGACCCATAAAGGTCTCATAATCTCAAGCCCTAACTCCATCTTTTTCTACTGATTCTCATGAATTAAAGACTGATATTTGATCCTTACCTCAATGAAGAACAATGATTTCCTCTCTTCAAAATCTCCTCAAAAGCTCTCTTTCCGTACAAAAATGGTGAAAAAGTGGGTATTGGTCGCAGAGGGTTTATTTTTATACTGTCCAGAATTTTCGAGGTACTTTTCACGCGTTTTACTGTTCACCCGAGTTACTGTTCACCCGATTAACTATTCACCCGAGTTACTGTTCATGCTGCTGTGAAAAAAATGCAACATCTTTTCTTCTAGTCTAAATTGATCCGTTAACCTTTCGAAATCCACCCGAGGCCCTCGGAAATCTCAACAAATATATCAACACGTCCCATAACATCATTCGAACTTAGTCGAGCCTTCGAAACACCAAAAACAACATCAAAACACCAAAATCACATCAAATTCAAGCCTATGAACTTTGAAATTCCTAAATTCCACCAATGACGCCGAAACCAACCAAAACACATCCGATTGACCTGAAATTTTGCACACATATCCAAAATGCTATTACGAACATGTTCCAACTTCCGGAATTCCACCGACCCCGATAGCCTATTTTCCACTGCCGAACAAAAATTGCCAAAAACTAACTTTTGCCAATACAAGCCTAATTCTACACCGGACATCACAAAAATATTCCGAACACACTCCTAAGTCCCAAATCACCTAACGAAGCTATCCGAGCCATAAAATCCGCATTCCGAGATTGTTTACCAATAAGTCAACTCTTAGTTGACTTTTTCAACTCTAAAGCTACTTTTAGAGGCTAAGTGTCTTAACTCCTTGTATAACCACTCCGAACCTGAGCTAACCAACTCTAACACATCCTAAACAGTATAACCAACCTATGATAAGGAAATGACATCAAATATAATGCAAATTCTGTGTAACGACCAACCGGGTCGTTACATTCTCCCCCTCTTAAACAAACGTTCGTCCTCGAACGGGTCTAGAAACATACCTGGAGTCTCAAACAAGTGAGGATATCTGCCATGCACGTCCCGCTCGACCTCCCAAGTAGCCTCCTCTATTGGCTGACCTCTCCACTGAACCTTCATCGAAGCTATATACTTGGACCTCAACTTTCTGACCTCGCGAGCCAAAATAGCCACTGGCTCATCCTCATATGACATATCATCCTCGAGCTGAAGTGTGCTGAAGTTCAAGACATGAGACGGGTCACCAACATACTTCCTGAGCATCGACACATGAAATACCGGATGAACACTCGACAAGCTAGGTGGCAAGGCAAGTCTATAAGCCACCTCCCCAACCTTCCGAAGCACCTCAAAAGGACCAATAAACTGAGCACTCAGCTTTCCCCTCTTTCCGAACCTCATAACACCCTTCATGGGTGATACCTTCAGCAGTACCTTATCACCTTCCATAAACGACACATCCGGACCTTCCGGTCCGTATAACTCTTCTGCCTAGACTGCGCCGTGCAAAGTTGCTCCTGAATTAACTTCACCTTTTCCAACGCATCCTGAATCAAATATGTGCCCAATAGCTTAGCCTCACCGTGCTCGAACCAACCAACCAGAGATCTACACCTCCTACCATATAAAGCCTCATACGGGGCTATCTGAATACTAGACTGGTAGATGTTATTATATGCAAACTCCGCTAGTGGCAGAAACTGATCCCATGAACCACCAAAATCAATCACACAAGCACGTAACATGTCCTCCAAAATCTGAATAGTCCTTTCCGACTGCCCATCGGTCTGAGGAAGAAATGCAGTGCTCAACTCTACCTCAGTACCCATACCTCTCTGTACGGCCCTCCAAAATTGAGATGTGAACTGTGTGCCTCTGTTATAAATGATAGAAACTGGAATCCCATGCAATCGGACAATCTCCCTGATGAAGATACTCGCTAACCGCTCCGAAGTATAAGTAGTACTGACAGGAATGAAGTGCGCAGACTTGGTCAACCTATCCACAATGACCCAAATAGCATCGAAACCCTTCGAAGTCCGTGGAAGTCCAACTACAAAGTCCATAGTGATCCGCTCCCACTTCCACTCCGGAATATCTAACCTCTGAAGTAACCCACCTGGTCTCTGGTGCTCATACTTGACTTGCTGGCAGTTGGGACACCATGCTACATACTCAACAATATCCCTCTTCATCCGCCTCCACCAATACTGTTGTCTTAGATCTGATACATCTTTGCGGCACCCGGATGAATGGAATACCGCGAGCTGTGAGCCTCTGCTAATATCAACTCTCGAAGACCATCCATATTGGGCACACAAATACGACTCTGCATCCTCATAACACCGTCATCACCGATAGTCACATCCCTGGCATCATCCCGACGGACCCTATCCTGAAGTACTAACAAATGCGGATCATCATACTGCCGAGCTCTAATCTGATCATAGAGAGAAGACCGGGAAGCCATGCTAGCTAATAACCGCGGAGGGTCTGACAAATCCAATCTCACTAACTGACCCGCTAAAGCCTGAACATCAAGTGCTAAAGGTCGCTCTGCTGCTGACAGGTAAGCTAGATTCCCCAAACTCTCGGCTCTGCGACTCAAGGCATCGGCCATTACATTGGCCTTTCCCGGGTGACACAAAATAGTAAGGTCATAATCCTTGAGAAACTTCAACCATCTCCTCTTCCACAAATTCAAATCCTTCTGCCTCAGCAAATACTGCAAGCTACGATGGTCAGTGAAAATCTTACACTGTACCCCATACAAGTAATGCCGCCAAATCTTTAAGGCATGAACAATGGCACCTAACTCAAGATCGTGCACTAGATAATTCTTCTCGTGCACCTTCAACCTGTATAGACGCGTAGGCAATCACCCTACCATCCTGCATAAATACCGCTCCCAAGCCAACTCTAGAAGCATCACAATAGACTGTGTAAGAACCCGAACCAGTAGGCAAAACTAGTACCAGAGATGTGGTTAATGCTGACTTGAGCTTCTGAAAGCTCTCCTCACACTCATCGGACCATCTGAATGGAGCACCCTTCTGGGTCAATCTAGTCAATGGTGAAGCAATAGAAGAGAATACTTCCACAAAGTGACGGTAATATCCCGCCAAACCAAGGAAAGTCCTAATCTCCGTAGCTGAGGACGGTCTGGGCCAACTCTGCACCGCCTCAATCTTCTTCGGATCAACCTGAATACCCTCACTAGACACCACGTGCCCCAAGAAAGCTACTGAACCAAGCCAAAACTCACACTTGGAGAATTTTGCATAAAGCTTCTCCTCCCTCAACCTCTGCAACACAATCCTCAAGTGCTGAGCATGTTCCTCCTGGCTACGGGAATAAAACAGGATGTCATCAATGAATACAATGACGAAAGAATCAAGGTAAGGCTAAAACACGATGTTCATCAATTGCATGAACGCGACTGGGGCATTGGTCATCCCAAATGACATAACCAGAAACTCATAATGACCATATCTGGTCCTGAAAGCAGTCTTCGGAATGTTAGAGTCCCAAATCTTCAACTGGTGATACCCCGACCTCAAATCGATCTTGGAGAACACCCTAGCTCCCTGAAGCTGATCAAACAAGTCATCAATACGGGGCAAAGGATATTGGTTCTTCACCATAACCTTATTCAGCTGCCTATAATCAATGCACATACGCATGGAGCCATCTTTCTTCTTCACAAGAAACACCGGTGCACCCCAAGGTGACACACTCAACCGGATGAACCCCTTATCTGAGAGTTCCTGAAGTTGCTCTTTTAATTCTTTCATCTCCGCTGGTGCCATACGATAAGGTGGAATAGAGATAGGTTGGGTGTGTGGCACCAATTCAATACCAAAATCAATGTCCCTATCATGTGGCATGCCTGGCAGGTCTGCAGGGAATACGTCCGGAAAATCACGGACCACAAGAATAGAATCAACAAAAGGGGTCTCACTACTAACATCCCTCACGAAAGAAATATAAGATTCACATCCTTTCTCAACCATATGCTGAGCCTTCAAATAATAAATCACTCTTCTAGGCACATGCTCTATAGACCCTCGCCACTCAACTCTCGGAACTCCGGGCATAGCCAGGGTCACGGTCTTAGCGTGACAATCAAGAATAGCATGACATGGGGATAACCAATCCACACCCAGTATCACATCAAAATCAACCATACTGAGTAACATCAAGTCCACTCGGGTCTCCAGACCCCCAATAGATATAATACACGACCGGTACACACGGTCCACAATGATAGTATCTCCCACCGAAGTCGAAACATGAGCAGCCGTAACTAAAGACTCATGGGGCATATTCAGAAAGTGAGAAAAATAATATGAAACATAAGAGTATGTGGAACCAGGGTCAAATAAAGCCAAAGCATCACTGTGACAAATTGAGAAAGTACTTGTAATCACCGCATCTGAGGCCATAGCATCAGGCCTAACCGGAAGTGCATAAATACGTGAATGGCCTCCACCTGCTCGACCTCCCCCTCTAGGGTGGCCTCTAGCTGCCTGACCACTACCCCTGGCTCCCTAAGTAGGTGGTGAAGTGATTGGGGCTGAATTCGAGGGTTGAACCCTCTCCTGAGATGATCCACTAGCACGACGAGGGCAAAACCTCCATCCATGACCAACCTCTCCACACTCAAAGCAACTACCTGGAGCTGGAGATGGGGACTAAGGGGAACCCCTGCCACCATGATAACCACCGTACGAACCATGCATAGAGGAACCCTGATATGATGATGCTCTGGAGGAGCTCTGAGCTGGAAGGGCGGTAAAAGATAAATGACCCTGATGAGAGCTGCAGGGACCCTGCCCCGAAGATGCGCCATTATAGGATGGGTGGACTAGCTGTGGAGGTCTAAATGGAAGACCTGTAGTATTTTGAAATTTCCCTCTAGAAGGGGCACCACTGAAGCTACCTGATCCCCGAGGCCTCTTGGCCTCCCTCTCCTCACGCTCCTGCCTGCGAACCGACTCAATGTCCGAGCTATATCAACCACCTACTCAAATGTTGCTCCATACACCCTCTCTCTGGTCATCAAAATGCGAAGCTGATACGTGAGACCATCTACAAACCTCCTGATCCTTTCCCTGTCAGTAGGGACTAACTCCAAAGCATGTCTAGCCAACTCGGAAAACCTCATCTCGTACTGAGTAACTGATAAATCTCCCTAGCACAACTGCTCAAACTATCTGCGCTGCTCCTCTCTGTGGGACTGAGGAACATACTTCTCCAAAAAGAGAGTGGAGAACTGCTGCCAGGTGAGTGGTGCTGAACCAACCGTCCTACGCCTCTCAAATGCCTCCCACCAAGTGAAAGCAACACCAGCAAACTGAAATATAGCAAATGAGACCCCGTTGGTCTCCAAAATGCCCGCAGTACGTGGCATTCTCTGGCATTTATCTAGAAACCCTTGGGCATCCTCGCCCTCTGTACCGCTGAAAGTCGGAGGTTGAAGTATGCTGAACCTCTCCAGCCTGCGCTACTCATCCTCAGGCATAGCAGGAACCACATAGTCCTGAACTGGGGCAATCGGCTGGGCTGGGACTACCCCCGGTGCGTGAATCCCCTGTACAACCGGCTCAGGTGTCCGGGCAGCTAGAGTCTGAATGCCTCCCCTGGCCTGAGCTGCAGTGGCAGTAGTAGACATAGCAACTTCCTGAGCTAAAATGGTACACACCGTCAATATCTGAGCCAGGGTTTCCTGAAGACCCGAAATAACAACAGGCATTGCCGATGCCTGAGCCTGTCCCACTGGAGTACCCTCGGCGGGAACCTGATCCTGAATGACAGGGGGATCCTGTGGTACTGTCCCGGCTGCTGCACGAGCTAGTCCCCTAACTCCACCATGGCCCCGACCCCTTTTGGGTCTGGCTGGTATCTGGTCACCCTGAACAGTATTACGTGTCCTCACCATCTGTGAGAGAATGAAACAACATGAGTTTAGATTTCAAGAAAAATAGATTGGCACGAAAGAGTTCAAGAAAATGAGATTTCTTTTTTTCCTAAGAGTTCTGCAGCCTCTTGAAGATAAGTACAGACGTCTCCATACCGATCCGCAAGACTCTACTAAACTACTCAGGATCGTTGAGTCCTATGTAACCTAGAGCTATGATACCAACTTGTCACGACCCCAAATCCCAACAGGCTGTGATGGCGCCCATCGTGGAACTAGGCTAGCCAACCATCACATAACTACACACTTAGTTTAATCAAATAACGCAATATCATTAAATATCAGCATAACAAGCATGAAATTTCCTAAGTCTTTAGGCAAATATAAAATAATCCACTGTCTAAACAATTCCCCCAGGACTGGAGTCAACATGATCACGAGCATCTAAGAATATAACTAACTTTGCTAATGTCTTAATAAATGTGTATAAATCAAATGCTAATACTATAAGAAGAATGGAAGTGGAGAATCTGCGGACGCTGAACAGCTACCTCGAAATCCCGTAAATACTGCTGATAACGAACGAATATGGCTAATGCTCCGCACTAGTACCTGGATCTGTACACAGAGGTA
The DNA here is from genome assembly GCA_005239525.1 of Nicotiana knightiana. Lineage (NCBI taxonomy): Eukaryota > Viridiplantae > Streptophyta > Magnoliopsida > Solanales > Solanaceae > Nicotiana > Nicotiana knightiana. The sequence continues at coordinate 12,511 of ML380986.1, read as the reverse complement.
CAAGGAGTAATGATGAGTACTCCAACTCAGTAGTAATGAAAATAAATCATAGTCTGAGAATAAGAAACACACAGCACAAATACACCAATCCACAAAACAATAAAATGCCACAGCTCAATAAGGTATATAGAAGTTCAAACCAGTTTTCGTAAATATTCTTTAAAACAAGTATATTTTCCAGTATTTCTCAGTAAAACTCCCAAAAATATCAGTTTGAAAAATGAAGTGAATCATAATCAAAACTCAGTAAAATATCATCAAAAATCTGCCCCTCGGGCCATAATCATCACCTCATAAATATTCCCTCAGCACCTCACCATCACTCTGTAACAGTCACTCAGCACCTCACGGTCACTTAGTATCAGCCCCTCGGGCATCCTCACTATCACTCATGCCTCCCAATCACTCGTCACTTGGCACTCACATTCAGTAGGTACCTGCGCTCACTGGGGTTGTGTACAGATTCCGGAGGGGCTCCTACAGCCCAAGCGCTATAAACAAGCCAAATCATGGCATCAATCACTCTCAGGCACTCGACCTCTCTCATATCATAACATCCTCACAATATTGGCCCTCAGCCTCACTCAGTCAGACACTCTCAATATGCCACTCGGGTCATAAATAAATAGGGTTCTCGACCCAAAATAATATTTCATTTCAAGAATTAATATCAACAAGCGTTGAATGTCAAAACAATTTATCAGGAAATACTGAGTGTAAATCATAATTTCTAAGTGAGGAATTATCAGGAAAATAGCCCCCAAGGGGTTAAAACAGATCGGCACTAGGCCCCAAACATGGCTTACAACCCAATTATATCAAAACATATCAATACTATAAATAATAGGCTTTAAAAGCAGTTTCGCAACTCAATAGTTGCCTAAAAAGGAAACATATTCCAAATTTCCAATTCGTGCACGCCCCACACTCGTCATCCAGTGGGTGCGTCACTCCAAAACCGTGAAAGGATGTAAAGTCCGGGGTTTCATACCCTCAGGACAGGATTTAAAGACATTACTTACTTCAAGCTAGCCCGAAAAGCTACTCTGCAACCCGCTTGCCTCTCGAATCAACTTCTGAGTGCTCCAAATCTACCAATATCAGATTTGTATCATTATATTATGCTAAGGGAATGGATTCCAATTGAAAAGTACCAATTTTAGCACAAAATCCGAAATCAGCCAAAACCCGACCCCCGATCCCGCATCTCAAAACTCGACAAATTTTATACCAAAATTCTCTTCATCATCTCACGAGTCCGTACATATAAAGAACGCTAAAATCGGAGTTCGTTTGACCCCTCAACTTGACTCCTAAAGGTCTCATAATCTCAAGTCCTAACTCCATCTTTTTCTACTGATTTTCATGAATTAAACACTGAGATTTGATCCTTAATCACATATAACGAGTAGTAGGGTCCAAAATCCTTACCTCAATGAAGAACAATGATTTTCTCTCTTCAAAATCGCCTCAAAAGCTCTCTTTTCGTACAAAAATGGTGAAAAAGTGGGTTTTGGTCGCGGAGGGTTTATTTTTATACTGTCTAGAATTTTCGCGGTACTGTTCACGCGTTTTAGTGTTCATGCATTTTTTTGTTCACCCGAGTTACTGTTCATCCGAGTTACTATTCATGCTGCTGTGAAAAAAATGCAGCAACTTTTCTTCTAGTCTAAATTGATCCGTTAACCTTTCGAAATACACCTGAGGCCCTCGGAAATCTCAACAAATATACCAACACGTCCCATAATATCATTCGAACTTAGTCGAGCCTCCGAAACACTAAAAACAACATTAAAACACCAAAATCACATCAAATTCAAGCCTATGAACTTTGAAATTCCTAAATTCCACCAACGACGCCGAAACCAACCAAAACACATCCGATTGATCTGAAATTTTGCGCACATATCCAAAATGCTATTACGAACATGTTCTAACTTCCGAAATTCCATTCTGACCCCAATAGCCTATTTTTCACTGCCGATCGGAAATCGCCAAAAACTAACTTTGCCAATTCAAGCCTAATTCTACACCGGACATCACAAAATATTCTGAACACACTCCTAAGTCCCAAATCACCTAACGAAGCTATCCAAGCCATAAAATATGTATTCTGAGATCGTTTACCAATAAGTCAACTCTTAGTTGACCTTTTCAACTCTAAAGCTACTTTTAGAGGCTAAGTGCCTTAACTCCTTCTATAACCACTCCGAACCTGAGCTAACCAACTCTAACACATCCTAAACAGTATAACCAACCTATGACAAGGCAATAACAGCAAATATAATGCAAATTCCGTGTAACGATCGACCGGGTCATTATATGCAGTGTGGAAGTACCAACCCTAATGCATCAGAGTTCAGAGGGATCTCATAGGGATTCCTAAGCAGTCACACATTAGAAGGGCAGAACTTAAGGACCTAGGAGTAGAGTGAGAGTGCTTGACATATCTTTGAAAAGGTTTTAGTAAGGAAATAGTGTTAAAAAGGACTTTCTTGAAACAATTTTGTGAAATAAAAGAGGGAGTCATTCAGTAAAAAAACTTTTGAAAAGAGAGAGTTATATAATTAAACAATAGCAGATCAAACATAGAACCAAAATCAAACTCAGAAATACTTAAAGAACACAGAACCAAAACAGGAAGAACAAACCTACACACAGGGGTGATGGGGATTGGGGACACATAGAGCACATGTAATAAACATAAGTCTCTTGCAATTAAGGGGTAGTGAATAGTGTAAATAGTGAGACATGAATTCAGGAATGCTAATTAGAACATAGTCACATAATCAAAAGTGCTTAGAGGGTTCATGGGATTGGGAGATGACATAGTATAGGATTTCATAGCATCAGGGAGGACATAGAAGCACTAAACATGATTGAGCATATCATCAGGGCAACTTAAGGTAACAAATCAATAAGGCATACCAGAACTAGGCTACTAGTACACAAGCATCAAAATAGAATTGAGTCATATTGGATCAGATTACAAGTTTATAAGAACATGCTAATCCTAAAGAGTTAAGACATATTTAGCATACTAGATGAAGAAATGATGCAAAGAGGTCAATTAAATGTTGAACAGCAAAACAATAGATAGAAACAAATCAGGAATATGATAAACTAAAGCAATAAAAGGAACATGTTGGTTTTGGGACTTAAATTGAAAATCACAACATACCAGTAAAGGGACAGTAAACACAAAGGTGAAGGGGCAGGAGAGCACAATAGTTAGCCTTGGCTTGCAGCCGGCTAACTCAGAATAATAGTAAGTGACACAGAAAGAGAGCAGAAAGCTTTTGAGTGTAAGAGATAGAGTTTGAACTAATGTATTCATGTGTGTTGAGTTCAGTGTATGAGTATGTATCAGTGCCTTGTGTTGGTGAGTGTGTACATATATATAGTAGTTTGAAACTAGGTAAAATAAGGTAAGAAACACAACTAGGCAGTAAGTTATGGAGCTCAGAACCAATTAGAGAAACAATCAGTCCAACTACTCCCTCAATTAAGGGATTCATTTCAAACGGTAAAAGATAGAAAACAAGTAAGGAAAGGGATTATGTATGACTGGAGCATAAATAAGGAAATAATTTCAATCAGTGCAAGTAATTAGGCTAGGTAAAGAAAGGTCTAATTAAGGAAACAATCAGTAAGAACCAACTAATAATAGTCAATCACATAATAAGGTAAGAAAATAGTTTACAGGTTGGAAATCAGTAAAGACATCATCACAGGAAATCAGTAAAAGGTGTAAATCATAGAAAATTAGGAATTCAAATAGGAACAATGCTGATTAAGGGGAGAGTTAACACAAAACTTTATGAACAAATGGAATAAACACATATTAGGCAAGAAGAAGCAAAAAATCAGAAACCCTAATGGACACAGTGGTACAAATCACGTAGAATCAGGGATTCAACCAGAAAACAGTAATGACTAGAGGAATTAGTAGAACAAACATAATATAAGCGGAAGAAGCAAGAAAAAAACCCTGATAAACATAATAGGGTAGAAATCACAAAATACTCAGATTAATCAAAGCAGATTCATAAGAATCAAACATGCAGACAAGTTGAGAGAACGAACAGTAAAGACGAACTCAGAACCCAAAGATTAAACCAAACAACTATGGGGTTTCAATAAAATGAGTTAGGTAATCGTTTAAACACAATAAAAATCATAGAATAACACCTTAAAAATCAGAGAAAACCATTTTGAAAAGGAAGTTCAGAAACCCTAGTTATAAAGATGAAGAGATGCTTCGAAAAACAGAAAGGTTTTTACGGAAAAATAGTAAAATAACTCGGAATACTCTCACATCTATTAGAGATCTAAAGAGTAAGAGATGAAATTAGGGTTTTGAGAGGAATAACCCAAAGATGGGGAGAGATCGACTTAGAAATCACAGGTCTAGCAAGAGAATAGATCGATCTTACTCAGAAGGGCCATGGTGGCCTGAGAATGGTGAGCACGGACCCGGGGAGGGTGAATGAACAACCAACTGGTCCCTTGAGGACCTCAGGGATGTAAGAATCAGGCCATGGAGAGGAGCCATAGAGGCCAGGGGTGGTGGTGGAACCACCATTGTTACCGACAAACCAGAAATGGCGAGGGGATTAGGGTTTGGGCAGAGGGAATCTTGAGAGAGAAGGAGAGGGGTGTCGGCGGAGATAATGAAAGTGAAATGAGGGGTTTGGAGGGGGGGGGGATCGTTTAAGTTAAATTAGGAAAGGGAAAATCCGGGTCGTTGATCAATTATGAAATAATTTGGGCTCAATAGGTCCATAAATATAAATAATAAATCAAGAAATGTTTGGAAGTCATTTGTGATGCAATTTTATGATTATTATTAGAAATAAAATACTGGGCAAATTAATAAAAATATGAAAAATTATGGAAAAATACCAATTGATGCTAATACATGATTTTGAAGACATATATGCAATTAAAAAAATTATTTTGGTAAAAATTGGGTATCAACAGCTGCCCTTCTTTACCCGGAAAGGATGAAAGAGTTATCGGGTAAAGATATGATGACCAATATTGACCGAGCGAAACGGTTTGAGAGATTTAGGCCGCACTCTTGGCTTCTGAGCTGCCTACATATCCCTAGTTTATAGGAATCAGGTTGTGTGTAGTTCTGGATTCATTGGCAAAATATATCGATGAAGTCATCACATGAACGGACACAATGTTTTGGGATAGGCGAAGGATTGGTTATGGTGAGAGGCCAGGTTTTGAGATAACTGAAGGAACTGGATCAAGATCGCTCCCGCTGGGATAGCAGTTGCTTGCCGGGTCACCTGCAAATGAAGATGCTACAAGCATATATTGTGCAAAAATTTAAACATGATGTAGATTCCCTTTGGACTATGAAAGTCGTCTTCGGATGGTTAGGGATGAATCCCTTAGACCATGATGTCCCGGGCCATGAGGATGATGCCTCTAAAGTATGACGCCTTTGAATAATGATATGCAAGTCGAGAGAGATCCTCACGCCATGACATGGTGTCTTCCGCCTATGAGAATGATGCCTTTAGACTATGACGCCTTTGGATAGGTTGCGATATTTCAGCCCATGAGATGCAATAATATGATGTCAACAAGACAAAGCTTAGTCTTGCGAAGTGGAGGGCAGAGCTTAGCCCGAAAGAAGAGCAAAGTAGATAATGTTGGAGAGACAATGCTTAGTCTCATGCAAGATGTGGGACATGGATTAATCTCATGCAAATAAAGACAAATATTAGCCTTGTGCAAGGGAAGGCAGATATTAGCCTTATGCAAATGGAAAGCAGAGATTAGCCTTATACAAAGGGAAGGCAGAGATTAGCCTTATGAAAATGGGGGAGGTAGAGCTCAAGTGCAGGATGAAGGCAGAGATTAGCCTTATGCAAGGGAAGGCATAGATTAGCCTTATGCAAATGGAAGGCATAGATTAGCCTTATGCAAATGGAAGGNTATCTCTGCATCCAAAGAAAAATTGTGAGTTTTATAGATGGGGGAGGTTGATTCGTGTCCCCGTGGATTTTCTTGTCCTGCTTTGCTTGGTCTGATAATCTTGTTTGCATCATCGGGGTAGCGTTTGGCTAAACAGAGCTATATTTTGAAAACGCATGATTTTATAAAGACATAGTAAAATATATTTTGAGGAATTTAGATGAACCGACGACTGTGACATGGTTCAAGACATTGCAACCACTCATGCTACGGAATTTTGAGGGTCCTCCTCAAAATTCTACCCTAGTTAGGTGGTTGATGATTCTGACCGTTGTTCATGTTGCGATCGGCTGAACCTGCTTTGGAATTTTGATGGTCCTTCTTAAAATTCTGCCCCAGTTTCTAATTGCGGGGGGATATGAGATTTTTATTGAATTGTGATAGAACCCATAGGGCTGCCTACGTATTCCCTCTTAAATGGGAATCAAGTCAGGCGTAGTTCAAATTACAGCATAGAAAGTTACATATAATATCGTTTAACTGCATCTGAATTGATTGTATTTGGCCTTTGATGGATCCAGTTCTATTCCTCGGCGGCTGACGATGAACCCAAGCAATTTCCCATTAGGAACTCCGAACGCACACTTTGCGGGGTTTAACTTCAAGTTGTACTTTCGCAGCCTGTCGAAGAATTTTCTCAAATCTGCTGTATGGTCGGTGGCTCTCTTGGACTTGATGATGACATCATACATATACACCTCAATTTATGTATCATATCATGGAAGATAGTGGGCATAACTCTCATATAAGTGGCCCCAGCATTCTTTAGGCCGAACGGTATCATCCTATAACAGTAAACTCTCCACGGCGTAAGGAAAGCTTTTTTCTCAGCGTCTTCCTCGTCCATCCAAATCTGGTGGTAACCAGCAAAATAATCCATGAATGATTGGAGTTCATGCTTCGCATAATTGTCAATCAAGATGTGTATGTTCGGGAGAGGAAAATCATCCTTCGGACTGGCCCGGTTGAGATCCCGGTAGTCGATACAAACCCTGACCTTTCCATCTTTCTTGGGCACTAGCACGATGTTAGATAACCATGTCGGATATTCAACTACCCTGAGAACTTTGGGTTGATTTTCTTGGTAACTTCCTCTTTAATTTTCAGACTCATATCAGGCTTAATTTTCTGAGCTTTTGCTTTACCGGCGGGCACATTAGATTGGTTGGTAACTTGTGAGACACAATGGATGTACTTAGACGTCATGTCATCGTACGACCATGAAAATATGTCTTCATACTATTTCAAGAATTGTGTGTATTCCACTTTCTCTGATGGCGATAGATGAATGTTGATGCGAGTTTCCCTGTCAGTTTCTGAATCTCCCAGGTTGACTATCTCGATTTCGTCCAGATTGGACTTAGGTCTATTTTCAAAATCTTCAAATTCTCTGATAATTTCATCGGGTATGGTATCTTCTTCTTCTGAATCACTGTCCTTTTGTTGTGTTGTCTCACTGCATGTCACAGTCATTGGTTTATCAAGATAGGAAATAGTAATGCTGTAAGATAAAATAATGAGAGAAAATGATAATAAATGAATACAGATTCTTTGAAATATAAAAGTGATTTTTGAATGTTTTGGAACATTGGAGATTTTATTGGGAAATGCAAAAAATGGAAATGAGAAAAAGGAAATCATTAGCAAAATGAAATAAACAATGCTTGTTCAGCCTTGCTACCCCGAGACTCGTCGGACCTTGGATGGTCTGACAGTCTAATTCTTGAGAAACGATCCCTTGCTCAAAGTTTGGATGGTAAGGCCTTCCTCTTCCTCTTCCTCCTCCTCAACAATAACACAACAGTCCATGTCACCATCTTCCAGGAATAGATCTTTCAAAGCTGCTAGAGTTTCTTCTTCTTCTGACCCCCATATAATATCAACTTGCCAGAAAGTCTGCTCCAAATATGGTATAGGATGTTCCAATGGATAGTAGGGACCGCGCCATAGTGGAGACCAGTCTTCGTACTCCTGCCAAGTGTATTTGTATCTCAGCCCAAAAGTGGTGCTATGGTGCTTCAACTGTATTGGTTTGGGAATCCCCTGAAGATTTTTCCCGAGTCCTTTGCCAGGCTCGTATCCACTCCAGTTCAGTATGCTTTTGATCTTACTGTCCCACCATTTGTCTTTATCCACTGCATTGACCCGTTCAATATGGTGGTAGGTTTCTCCACCCAGCCTTTTTCTACCCTCAATCCCCGGGATGATCTGGCGACCATAGATAGGGTTGCTTCCATCTCCGTGGATGATTACTTCCTGGTGGTTCCATTAAAATTTCACTGCCTGATGCAATGTTGATGCCACAGCCCCAGCGACATGTATCCATGGGTGTCCCAATATCAGATTATAGGATGTCGATATGTCTATCACCTGAAATTCAATTTCAAACCATGTAGGTCCCATCTGCAGACAAAGACTGATTTCGCTGATGGTAGACCTCTGAGAACAGTCAAAAGCCTTTACATTCATAGATCCTTCTTTGATCTCGTGCAACCCCTTGCCCAATTTCTTGAGTGTTGTCAAAGGACAAATATTGAGGCTGGATCCCCCGTCGGTCAGAATCCTGGTGATGAAGTAGTCCTCATATTGCACAGTGATGTGTAGTGCTTTGTTATGACTTAGCCCTTCAGGCGGCAGCTCGTCCTCGTGGAAAGTGATCTTGTGACTCTCTAGTACTTGACCTACCATATTGTCCATTTCTCCACTAATTATGTTATTTGGAACATATGCTTTGTTCAGCACTTTTATCAAAGCATTCCTGTGTGTCTCTGAATTCTGCAACAATGACAGAATGGATATCTTGGCTGGAGTTTTGTTCAGTTGATCGATGAATGAGTATTCCCTGGCCTGCACCTTCCTCCAAAGATCATCTGGGCCTGTCTCAATGACGAGTGACCTGTTGGAAGCATTCTTGCTAGACTCTGCCAAGTGTTCAGGTGTATAGACCCTGTCGGTCCTTATCATCCCTTGTGCAACACCAGCTTCTTCTATCCCGACTTTACTTTTCCTTCTTGCTTCAGTCGTGTAATCCCAAGGTACATCATTGTCATTGAAAGGTGGCGTGGTTGACACTATCACTGTGATTGGTGCATCTACTTTCACTTCAAATGGAATGGGTGCCTTAGCAGGCGGCATAACTTCAACCTCGAACGGAAAATGTGTGTTTGCAGGTGGTGTCATTTCAAACTTGAATGGGAGTGATGCAGTTACCTCAACGTCTCCGGATGGCTGAATCTGGACTATGATGGGATTAAGAGTGACTGCTGGCTTCTTTGGGTCATCACCTTCTATAATTAACCTGATCGACCCCTCTAGGTCCCAATCTTCTTCTATCTCTATCATGTTGACACCCCTATGGTCCGGAAGCGGATTGTTGCAAACATTGGGAACAACTTCTTTTGCCTGGATGACCTTGTTATCAATCACAGACTGGATCTTATCCTTCAATGAGCGACATTCATCAATTGTATGCCCCTTCATGCCGGAATGGTATGCACAGGTCTTGTTTGGATTGACCCATTGGGATGGATTTTCAGGGGTTATAGCAGGGATAGGAGTGACATAACCAGCAACTTTTAATCTTTCATACAGCTGGTCGATAGGTTTAGTAATGGTAGTGTATTATTTAAGAGGTCTGCAATCAAAGTTGGGTCGAGGTCTCGGGTAATTTTGGCGAGCAAGGAGTGATTGAAAGTAAGATGGATGAGAGTTGTAGGTATGATAAACAGGAGCTGGTTGGGAATATCTGGGGGGAAGTAGGATGATATGTAGACGATGGAGATGGCTGATATGTTGATGGAGGTGCTGACTGATAGGTGGGCGAGGGTGATTGATAGGTGAGTGGGGAAATTCTGTATACCAATNGGGTCCCTGTGCAACCATTACCGTTCCTGCATCTTTCTTCTTGGATATACCACCAGACTGCAAGGCTTTGTTGGTGGCCTGTAGGGCCTCAAAGTTAGTGACCATTCCACTCTTGATACCTTCTTCAATTCTCTTACCCAGCTTGATGATGTCAGAGAATTTGTGGTTTTCAATCACTATTAACCTCTCATAATACTGCGAGTCTTGTGCTCGGACGAAGAATTTGTTCATTTGCTCTTCCTCTAGGTCAGGCCTGACCTTGGCTGCTTCAGACCTCCAGCGAGTGGCATACTCGCGAAATGTTTTGGTGGGCTTGTTTTTAAGGTTCTGGATGTAGAACACGTCTGGTGCATTTTCCGTATTGAACCTGAATCGGTCCATGAAGTGTGACGCCATACTTACCCAGTCAGACCGCTTCTTAGGGTTTTGGCTGATGTACCAAGATAAAGCATATCCTGTGAGGCTCCTCATGAACAATTTCATGCGAATCTTCTCGTCTCTTCCTACTCCAACCAATTTATCACAATAGGTCCTCGTATGGACCCTGGGATCACTTATACCATCGAACATTTTGAACTTAGGAGGTTTGTAACCTTCCGGTAGTTTGACATCGGGATGTATGCAGAGATCTTCGTAGTTCAACCCTTCGACTCCCTTACTCCCTGAACTCGAGTAGTCAGCTTCTTGAGTTCCTCGGCCAAATTCTTAATGAGCATATCCTTCTCACTGGATTCAGGTGTGTAAGCAATATGTTGGGTGGAGTGGGGTAGAGTCTCCACGTATGGGTTTGTTCTGATGACCTGGTGTTTGAGCATAGAGGTGGTCACTTGTGGAGTCTTGTGGTTTAGGGATAATTAGCGGGGTGTTTCTTGGAGCGTGGAAAGTGTTGTGTTGGTGCTGTGGTGGGATAATTTATTTTTTTGGTGGAGTTGTATGATGATGAGTTGTGGGAGGGTTCTGTTTGTTTGGGGTGTTCTGAGGAGGTATGGGATTTTGAATGACAACTGGGACACTGAGTGAGAAGGATAAATTTGCCAAGTTCCGGACATGCTCAAGCTCCCCTTGGAGTTTCAACAACCTTTGCTCGAGTTGTGACATAGCATCATTCTGAACCTGAGTACCTTGATTGTCAAAAGCTTCTGTTCGTTCCACTGGCGTTGTGTTTTCCTGTCTGATGTTGCCCAAATCTTCCATTTTGCCTTTGCCTTTGCCTTTGCCTTTGCCTTTAAGTGTACTAGGAGGAGGAGGAGCTGGAGGGCCCCTGGATCTTGTGTGATATGATGATGATGTCAGAATGCACGAACCAACCTTTGGGGAGGGGAATAATCAAAAGAGAAACAAAAAAAATAAAAGGTAGCAAGTCAGTGAGGATCATGAGAAAATGTTGCAGTATTTAAACACATAGTGCAAGAATAAAAGCATGTCCTAATTTGGGAGCCTCGTTGTGCCAAAGGTAGGCCTAGCGATAAGTTGATTTTGGAGAACTTAGATGCAAAAATGCCTCATTCATTAATGTAAAATAGACGAGTCCAAAATGATACTAAAATAATGAGCAGGAAATAAAGTCACTAATGGCACTTGGCCTTATTACATTGGTAAAAGAAATGAAAAGAAAACCTAGACTACTTAGTCCCGAAGGACCTTCCCCGGGATTGGTCTTCTTTGCTCTGTCAATCAGGCTCCCCAGGTCGTCCATGCCCAACAGCAGGTATTCCCTTGATAGATGCCCTCCTTCGTTTCCCTAAGCATTCTGGCAGTCGGCGACCCTTTTTCTTGTCTTTGCTTTTAGCTCCATCAGACCCTGCTCCAAATATTCCAACCTTTCACTAGTTTTGATGGCCCTTTCCTTCCACTCATCGATCAGTTCCATATTAGTCTTGTGTTTTTCCAGATGCTCGGCCTCAGACTCACGAACCCTTTTGCGCAGATTATTGTATTTCACCTGAGCCTCAACCGCTTTGTCTATGACCCTATTTCTGTTGATGCCTGGCTCAACTATCCCTGCTATTTTGTCTTCCAACCATGATAGATAAAAGTGTTCATGCCATGCGTGGTATCTGTTGGGCTCGATGGTGTCCTTTTCTATAATAACCTTGAGATGCCACAAATGTTGAGTTTCACATTTGTACGGGATATCGTCGTCCTGAAAATCTGCCATGTAATGACTCATTTTGGAGACTCGCGGTATAACTTGCTTTCTACCAGCCTGTCTCATGACCCTGATGGGAACATAGGGATATATTCCCCTTAAACCAATCAACACCAGGTGCGGAGCGTCCCTCGATCTGATGATGAATTCACTGGTAGGGAACCATTCGAACATCCATTAAACCTGATCCTCGGTCAAATTATCAAAAAACTGCGCCCATTCTGTAGCATTTTCCGGTTGAGCAAACCTATCAGGGGTGTAGGNGTCTTGTAGAAGACTAAGCGGGCGTTGCAAATATAATCCTGGGGTATTATGCCCAGAGTCGATCCCACAGGGAATTGACGTATCAAGCACGCTGTTAAAATACTACTCAGCTGTCACCTGATGTTATTTAAATTACTAATACTAAATATTAAGACTAAAGATTAACTATGTTACGGTATAAACAATTATAATAAAAATCTAAGGTTATGGTTTCCCCCGCTGGTGAACTTACTTCTC